>SNQJ01S0016334.1:0-38835 GCA_010110895.2 Picea sitchensis | reverse complement strand
AAGAAATTGAAACGAAAAGGTAATGATGAGATTTCCTAAAAGACATGTTCTAAAAGACTATTAAAGAAAAATGAGGTAACCTCATTCAAACATCAACATCGTCTGAACTGATAAATAATAGAGTTGCTTCTTTGTTTGATCGTCTATGAAAAAATAAGACAAATTAAATGATTCACTCAAATTAAAAGAAGTCAGTCAAAGTAAAGTACCCCCGAAAATGATCTACAAGAGTCAATTTTGAATTTTTGACCTTTGTATTTTCAATCCGTAAGTCACTACCTGTCACCCTTTTTTATCTTCGGGTTTACCTTTTAAAAAGTCGGCATCTTTCTGTTTCGCATAAGAAGGGATAACAGTTTTCATTTCAACCTCATGAGCTTCAAAGAAGATTGTGGAAAGAAAGCAGGTTTTCACAACTCCTTGATCCCCTGCTAAATGAAGGGATGCCTAAAGTGATCCTAACTTTCCTAGGTTTTTCAACAATATTGGAGGATTGAGGCTTGCTCAAATAGAATGCCCTATGAAAGTTATTTTCCCTTTTTTCCCCGAGAATGAAGGTGTTGTGAAGGTTAAGGGAAGGTTGGTGTTGAGTAATCAAAGTAAGTTGACAGACCTATAATGCAAATTATTACACAAATATCATCCCTGATACAAACTAATTTCCCCCATCTTCGCGTTCTAAAAAGAAAATTATAAGATAGGTGGTGAAAGGAAATTTAGAAATGATTGCCCCCATCTAGTCCAAGAGATGATGAAAGGAAATTCAGAAATGATTTCCCTCGTCTTAGCATTTAAATGCACAAATATATTCTGAAGTGGTGAAAGGAAATTCAGTAAAAGGGGCTAGATAACTTCACCGGGGTACTGAACAGGCTCGTTGGCAGTTAAGAAATATCTGAGATATCTATAAGGTTGTTATACATGAATATCACTCTACTCTGGTAACCAATTCTTTTTAAAAACCTGATCTACATCCCAAGTTCATACGGGACTTCCTAATTAAAAACATATAATCTTCTTCTTTTGATGCAAGCTGATAGCCACAAGATCTGTTGGGTCTCCTAGAACTATTTTGATTGTCTTAAGGCATACCTAAATTTAGTAACGGGAAAGGGAAAGTCGTTAAAGGGACTACGACTAAATTTAAAAAGAGTATCTGAGTTTGAAAAGATTTTCATTGTAAAAAATGAAGTCTCTTTCCCCCTTCATTACCCTGTTCTCAGGAACCTTTTCGCCTGATTGAAGCTATTGACTCCATTTACCCAATATTGGCACATGGTCTACTGTTCTTCCCATATTACAAGAAAACGAGATCCCTAGTTGGACCCTATGTTGGAGTCGCCTTTGTTTTTTCTAGACCGTCTCAAATTTCATGTCTTAATGCTCGAAATCGAAAGATGGTTTTCGTATTTTCCATCTGTGGTTTCAAAATCTCTGAAGTCTTATCATGCAAGCAGTGATAATTATTGTACTCTCGAGGCGAGTTCTACTTTTCGTCAAAATTTTCCCCTTTTTGTTCTACCTTGGGATTTCATAGGTTGGATGCTATAGATCACGTAGTCCACAAGTCTCAAGCAACGAAACGGCGAAATCGCTTTAAAATTTTACCCAGAGCAGTAACGTGAGTAAAATTTTCCTAAATCATGATTAAACAACATCGAGTTTTCGTGCCTCGACGTTCACTAAATCCAAAAGTCTTATTGTCGTAAACCCAATAGGTGAAACCATGAAATCCTTATTTTAGTAACTCGTGTCAAGGTTAAAGGTAAAAGATAAGCCATGGTTAAGTTCTGTCGGCAATTCGCCACTCGGCATTTTCTCTTTAAAAAGCTACACTGTCTAAGCCCCAACTCGCGAAGTCACGATAAAGATATGATCATAATTAATTTAACACTTAATCCAAGTTTATCTACCCTTTTAATTAAAACGTATTGTCGTGATCTCGCGGTTTCGCAGCTCGGCATGCAAACTTCCCGGAAACTGACCTTCGAAGCTCCGAGTCGCGATATGGTGATATAAATAATTACGTAATTAATTAATCACAATTACATTTTTATTAACCAAAGTCAATCATCGCAATTTCGAGTGTTAGAGGTTCAAAGGGTTAAAGTAAAATTCCCGATACAACGAGTACCGAAAGATTAATTAACTTTGGTAAAACCGGATTAATTAAGCTAAATCAGTATCTTTTGTGTTTTGATGCTTGCACAGTTTACGAAGCAGTCTTAATTCTTCCTTACGCCAACTGACATTTTGAACTACCAAAATTTATGGCATTAATTAGAAATAAGGCGAATCGACAAATAAAGATTGGGTTTTTATTGCTAAATTTATTTCTAAACATGATTTGACAGATCTATTCTAAAAAGTATCGAGTTTTTGAATATATAGAGTTGTTATTCGTTATAACAAGTTCATTTCTATATTACGTAGAGCACACTTTCTCAGCGAGCTAACTTCTGTATGTATACATATTTTTATCGCAGAAAAGCTAAAGCAGGATCTCCGGTCATGGCCCCGTGAAAAACATCTAAAGACAGCATTGAGGTTGCAGGACAGGGTTTGGACATTGTCGCTGATACTTCACCTCGAAGTGTCGACTCCGTCCCGAACTGGTCGTTCGTTTCTGATGTTCTGCAGGCCGAATTAGTGAATTATTTTGATGATTCCATCGACAATGAAAAAGATGACATAACCACCAAATATAAGATCGTCATTCAATCGGGAATACATAAAGTAGCAACCAGGCCATGATTTCTCCCCTATTATGATATGGTCCGATGGGCATTAGACCATGTGGACATACCAACCAGAACCATCATAAATGAGTAGAAGGTCACCATCGGGACTTTCAGACCTGAACATCTGCAAGCTATGTACAAGTTTCCCATAGCGTTCGGCCTTACATATGATGCTGAATTCTTGGAAGAGTTCAAACAGAAGGAATGTGTGTAGTATGAAAAGACTATGTCTAGCTTAATAAGAGATTGGGTTTCGCACCCTGCGAAGTTCAGGGCNATACGGGAGAGAGGACACCTCACATTTATTTCTTCAATGGGTGCCTCTAATACATCGAGTCGCCAAAGGTTGTTCCTTCGACTAGGAGAAAATGTTGTCTGATAGATTGACCAGTCGGGTTATAGAGTATCGGGCGCAGAAAGAGAGCAGAAAGATTTCTTCGTTTTTTATGTTTGCATACATTATGGATGTCGTATGTTTTCTAACACCATTTCCCTTAATGAGCTGGAGTTGGACTCCAGCAGAGGATGAGCCCATCCACATCTATCATTCGAAATTGTGGGAAAACAAAGCGATATATTTTGTATATGAAATCTTCAACTAGGTGATGGTACTGTTGCATGTCACTATTTTCGGCCACCTGCCACCCAGGATCTCGGACAGTATAGTGATGAATTTGAGCAGCATAGATGACTAGTATGTAGAAGCCAAATTCTCATATCTCAGAGTTTTCGGGGCTTCTGTTCCCCCACATGCATTTCCATTATTAATTCCCGACAAGCTGGCTTTTCATGAAGTTTCTGACAAATAGTAATCGGTGGTATAAGCAAGGAGCTTAAGGGATACTCAAAAAAGGTATGATCACCTTTTCCTGTTCATTTAAATTCATAGTCTTTGTTAGATTTCGAGCATGCTAAAGCTGAGGCAACAACCCTGGAAGACCTAAATTTGGTCCTTATTGAATTCAAGAAGCACGATCCGCAAAGGGTCGTGAGTAATCATTTGGCCAGTTGCGGACTCAAGAGATTTGAACACGAAATTTCACCCTCGGATGACATTTTTCGAGGCGCAAGATCTTATGCCGAGATTTTAGCTCAGATACAAACCTTAGCACCTAAATAGAGGGCCGATGTTCTGAAATTCCAAGAACATCGACACAGTTTTATTCCCATAGTATTACGGGGTGAGCATCCGAGTACAGTGGAGGTGAAACAAAAAGATGTTGAAGGATCCAAGGATGCGACTCCCAGTCAAGAAAAACACCAGGACGGGGGAGAGAAAACTAAGAGTCTGAAAGCAAAGATAAAGACTCCTGACTCACCAAAGAAGTAGACTTCGGTTACTACTCCGGGACAATCAACGAAGCAAATGGGAGATCCTATCACATCAGTTACTCCCTTGTAGTCAACTCAGGGAAATATTGACACAGGGTGGATCTTAAATGAATAATTGAGGCCTATAAGGTTGGAAGAGCTCCCTCCAAATGAGTTCTTCTTCTATTAGAAGAGAAAGGCAGTGGTAAAGAGAGAATTCTATCAGGAAGGGGAATCGACAGTCAAGAAATACAAAGTTATGACTGATGGGAAGGACAAGAAGAATGAACAGTTCGCAACGAAAATAACTAGGACATTAGGGGCATATGCCATAGCGAACCAATTTTCAGTTGGGGTTTTGAAAAACTAGCTGAAACGAAAAAATCGCCTCATCAAAACCCTAGAAGCCAGACTAGCCACAACAACGAAGGTTTCCAAAGACCAGGCGAGTGTAGGAATAGAGCAAGCAAGGTTGGCCGATAAAAGTGAGATAGAGTTGCTCAAGGCTAAGCTCGAACAAGCACAGTTGGTGGTTCAGAATGGTCAGATGCAAGCGGGCCAGCAAAAAGATTTGATCAAACAACTACAGGCTAGAGTGGAAATCGTCGAAAGTAAAGTGATAAATATCGGGATGTTCCAGGCCTAGGTGATGGAGATTTGGAGCAGAGTCTCTGCGGCCCAACAAAATTTACTCGCCAAGGTAGAGGTGATTCGGGACAACTGTTTGCTGGTTAATCAAGTTTTGGAGAATTTATCTGCTAGAGAAAGAGAAGCTGGAGCAGCACGAGTCGCCTTTCAAGAGGTTGTGATAGCTACAAACAACAAGGATTTGGGAAGTACTCCTAGGTTTACCATTTCGGAGCAGACCAAAGGAAACATTCTATTAAAAGAATGGGAACATAGCATCTCGGAAGGTAAGTTGCAAGCCAAGAGGGTAACAAAATCCTTAGAAGATACTTTTAGTTCTGTAGATGGTAATCTGCTAGGCATTGATAGTGGAGGTAATGTCGAGGCATTCATTCAAATGAATATGGCAAAAATCTCACTTGATTTAAATGAAAAAGAGGAAAGAGATTCATCCGAGATCTCACAAGTGACTATGGCATACATAGTCCAAATAGATAAATGTATGATTAAACCAAGTGCACAATTATGCGCTATCGACATCATAGACAGATAGATGGAAGACAGGCTATCGCAATTAGCCCGAGATTGTTACTCTTTTGAAGCCAATTGTCAAGCAGAACCGTCAAGGCTGATATCTCGGATGGTTGAAAGATGTGTCACCTGTACCGAGCACGGGCGAGGACAAGCTTCTGGCACCAAATAAAGATAGAGAAGAAGAAATGGAGCGATTGCTCTCCTCCCTATCATAACTGAAAAATTTTGCAACGATTGAGATTCCATCTTATTGTAAAACTGTATAAATATACCATAGAAAGAAAGAAAAAGGGTTGGACCTTTTTGTGTCGATTGTAACAGAGGTTTTACATTTTGAGAGTTAATATAAAGAAAATCCGAAGATTCTCAATTCCGTCACGACTGTGTTATGAGTTTGTTTTCTTGTATCTCATATTTCATTTCATTTCATATTCATATTTGATGAATGCTTCTCTATAATTTAGTGCAACCTCTACTATAGTGAATGAATTTTAGTTTTCTATATTGTTTACTGTTTTTCCTCTGTACCAGCTATCAACAGGTATAAGACCAGTCAACATTTTCATAATTCTATATATATATTATGCTTCATCAGGTTATTTCTTCACATTCTTCTTCTTTTGTTTATATGTGAGATTCTCCCTTGATAGGAGCCTTACTAGATAGATAGCTAAATGTTTTCTCCCACCTCATACTTTTTATTAAAATATAACCCAGTTACGGGAAAGAGCCTTTGATTTGCACCTCGTTTTTATTCCTGAAACCATAAACTCTCTTTTATACGACCGAATTGAGACAACACTTAATTCCCCCCTGAAGTTTCCTTATTTTACTGTTCCTCCATCACTGTCCCTGTACCAACACAACCCAATATCGAACCCGGATTATCAAATCAAACACACATTGCCTTAAACCTTTTCGATACCATTCTTAAAATATCCACTACCCGGGTTGAACTCGAACATTCATGGGAAGTGATTGAATAGGATATAAACATCCAGGAACAGTTGGAAGCTAGACAATGCCAACACATAAATCTTCCCTAGTTTCCCTTGCCGAAGGTTGACGTTTCTCTCTTCTCTACCCTTTACCCACTTTCAGATGACTAGACACTGTACTTCTAAGCCTTAAGTACAGACTCTGGAACAACATGCATGATGAAAGATGATGAAGAAGAATGATGCAGCTGGTGAAGTTGAAAACCCGAATGCGAACATTCTATCAGATACCACACCGAGAGCCATCAACACTGTGAAATCTTGGACACAGGTGTTCGAGATTCTAGAACATGAGGTTATAAATTGCCCAAATTATTTCGACAATGAAGTGGACGATTCTCACGGAGCTAAACTCGGAATTATAGCCCAGTCCGAGCTCCACAATATAGTCGCGCAACTGAGGCTCATGCCATATAACGACATGATAGGTTGGGCCCTGGAAAACGTCAACATCCAAACTAGGAGTGTTTTCAACTGTCAAAATGTTGTTGTTGGGTCTTTCTGGCCATAACACATACAATTAATGTATAAGCTATCCCACAATTTTAAATATAATCACAATTTTGAGTTCGTGTTGAAGTTTGAACAATAGGAGTGTATACAATATGACAAAAGTTGTCCTGATATAATCAAGTCATGGTGGGGTCACCCGGAAAAATTCAGAGCCGACACTCATGACATTTATGCCATAGAATCATTGGATACTCATATGATTTATGTAGCTATGATGCTATGTATGATATTTGGGAAGAAAAGTCCCATCCATTTCCCAGTGGCATGGGTTTCGATTATGCATGAGGTAGTCGAAGGCTATTGATCCAAAATGATCTTTTAAATGACTATGGTTGAGTTATTATGCATGCGTTTATTAACCATTTAGGAAAAATTAATGAAAGAGGAAGAAGACGTGAGAATATATCACAGACATAAAAAAAATTACATATCTAAACATAAGCATGAAGAACAACAAACCATAACAAGATATGTGATAACAGAGTTCGACAATCTAGCCTACGTCTCCGGGCCTTTGTCTTAGTGGGTGAGGTTTATTTATTTATGTTCAAATATCAATAATTACATCACAATAGTTCCATAAGGCTATAAGACTAATCTGGTATTTTCCTCCCAGATCTCTAGAACCCAACAGAAGAAACAACACTCAAAACGGATGACCGGAGCTCCTAGAAATGGCCCGCAAAGATGCACTCCTCAACAACTTCCCTGCATAAAAATGGCTTTGGCTTGGCTTTCCTTTAGAATAACTCTGCTCTGAATCTTCTCTATGGCCTCAAGAAGGCCCTGTTTATATAGATCTAGGGTTGGTTATCATCTCCAAACTTCCTCCCAATATCTGGCCTCAAAAAGAGCCCAATATCCCC
The DNA here is from genome assembly GCA_010110895.2 of Picea sitchensis. Lineage (NCBI taxonomy): Eukaryota > Viridiplantae > Streptophyta > Pinopsida > Pinales > Pinaceae > Picea > Picea sitchensis. The sequence goes on along the minus strand of SNQJ01S0016334.1, from coordinate 31,245 downwards.
CAATAATGGGCAAAATCCTCTATTAATGGGCCAAAATCAATTAAAAATCCAATAACATAGGGTAAAAACTCACTTTAGCATAAATTGTGGGCTAAGCCCCTTATACCTGGACACGTGCCCCCTTAAATAGTCATATGAAAACTATATATGGCCAAGTGCCAGCCCAAAGGGCTATGCGTTGGCCTTAATCTCCGAAAGCAAAGGTCATATCAAATCACATAAAAACCGAGGGATATCCCCATTCTTATGTGCACATGGTTGAACTGTAGTGGAGTAGAGTTGAGTCAAAATTATAGTGGTCATATACAATGAAATTTCTGTGGGCTGGGGCTTAGCCCCAACCCCCTTCCACCTCCCTTTTGACATTTATGCACTTTATATATTATATGGTGGGTTTGGTATATCAAGAAATAATGTGGCACATTGGCATTTAGTCAATTCTCAAAGCCTTGTTTGGCCAATAGGTCATGGGGTCGAACCCCATGAGATCCAATATAATTTTTCCATTCGACTAGTGATGGGGTGCCATGTGGTATCCCATGTCTGTTCCACGTGGCACCCTTTCATTGGTCCTCAATGACGCCACTTGTCAACATTGTATTGGTCCACCATGTGCCACTTGGTGAAGTGGGAATTGTCCCTATCACTGCCCAGTCACCCTGGTGTTGTGCTGCCACATGTCACTTTGTTTATGTCAGCATGATGACATCAGCAGGACGTCATGCTGACATCGTCATTGACTTTTGCCAATTGACCTGTTGACTTTTTAGCTGTTTGGGAAAATGGCCAAAGTGAGATAACTCTCACATACAATGTCTGTTTGAAAAAGTAAATATATGGACAAAATCAGTGCGACGAGATGGTCGCAATGGAATTGGTTTCATTAAATTCTGAAAACTTTCATTTTTTATCCTTTTCTGGACCTGAGAAGCCTCCTGGAACCAATTATGGATCACACCTCCCCACTAAAGGACCTTTTGTTCCCCAAAAGGTTATTGACCAATCAACAAGATTGGGTTTGGCCACCCAACTTTTCCTTTGTCTCTGAACTTTGTCCTGTGCACTTGTCTCATCAAGATAATTTGTAACACAATCATGACAACTGACAGGATATTGTTATCCATTTGAACCCTGTCACATTTTACTAAAGACACTATCATCCATGTAGATAACATTACTAATGATAGTATCAAAAACATGACTACAAATGAGTTGATATACTTGTAATATTTGCACGACATGAGCTTATCTTGAAGCAAACTGTGATTGATTTCCATTCAACAATCATTTCCTATTCTTGCTTAAGATTGATTACTTCATTTGAAACAATTATTGGTTTGTTTCTTGCTTGAACTGCCTTATTTAATTGTTCCATTGTTTGAAGTGTTTTATTTTCCTTAACATGATGAGCATGAACGACATAATCTTTACCTGCTTTGGTTAATTGATATTGATTCTTTGTCCTATAGAAGATTACTTTACGATCATATAAGTATGGACTACCTAAGATCATTTCACATTCACTTAACGACACTACATCACATGTTACCTCGTCCACATACTTAGATGAAATTGAAAATTTGATTGTGCACTTCTTTGTTATGTGCATTTGATGATGATTTCTTATCATTTAAGTGTGTATATCTTATGATGTACTTTTGTTTTTAACCCCAATTGCTTAATCAATTCTTCTGATATTAGATTAGATTGAGATCCAATGTCGATTAATGTGTCTACCTTAGTGTGTCACATTATGGTCCTTATATGAAACAAGTTACTTCTACAATCAATTCCTTCACCAATTTTACCTTTCATACCAACCAATGAAACCTTTGATTCATCACCTAAATCTGATCCCAAGTCTGTGGGTCTTGTTGTCGCTGCCACTATTTGCCTTCCCTTATTTTCCTTGAACCACTTTGGCCTCTTCTTGAGATGCAACTACCAACAACGGTCCTCATCATGCCCCTCTTTCTTGTAATGCTTGCAAGAGGGCCTCTCCTCCTTTCTCGCCATTGCATTTTCCTTTTTCCATGCCATTTCCTATTGTCCTCTTTCCTTGAAGATGATTCCCATGATACACCTGCTTTCCCTACTTCAATATATGTCACTAGAATAGAAACCTCATCAAGGCTAGTGGGTCCAAACATGAATACAGTGTTTCTAATATGTGCAGGTAAGACTCCTATATACTTCATAAGGGTTTCCTGTGTATGTAAAGGGATATCTAACATCAAAGCCATTTTTCGAAATCCATTTGTATACTCTTGCATTCTTTGTCATTTTCTTAGTTTTAAATATTTCCATTCAATTAATGTTTTTTCTTTATAACCCAAAGGATAGAATTGTTTCCTAAGTGAAAAAATGAAACTTTTCCATGACAGAAATACGTTACCCACTTGTTGTGTTTCGTTTTGCAACTTACTTTTCCACCAGATGAGGGTTGTGCATACAAGTCTCAATGATTCCAACTTGATTTGTGTGGCCTCATCCTTGACTTGTTGCACACTGCAGTAAACCTCCATCTACCTGACCTAATTTTCAAGTCTCTCTGCATTAACTTCACCATCATATATGGGTAACTCAAATTTAACATCAAGTTGTAACAATGGCATTTCATTCTTATGTTTATGAACATGTTTCTTTGCATTGGATTTAGAACTTGAACTTGAAGAAGAAGGAGAAGAAGGAGGTGATGATGAAGGTGAAGGAGGAATCTGAGGAGGATCCTCTCCGTCTTCACTTTTTCCCTTTGAAGATTCACCAAGATTTGGTTTCTTACGTTCTAAGTAGTCTTCATACAAAACTTTCATCATCTCCGACATGGAAAAGAAATATTTTCGAAAATCTTTCTCATACTGAGAAAGTCCCTCTTTCGATGTCATCTTCTCGGTGTGAGAATATCTCTTTCTCAATAAAATCAATGGATTATATTCAACAAGCTCACCTTCACCATGCTGTAGCTTTTCCTTGGTTAACATGCAAAACTCAAATCCAAATGTCAACTAGCTCTGATACCACTTGATCCAAAATGATCTTTTAAATGATTGTGGTTGAGTTATTATGCATGCGTTTATTAACCATTTAGGAAAACCTAATGAAAGAGGGATAATATATGAGAATATATCACATCCATACAAAATTTTACAAATCTAAACATAAGCATGAAGAACAACAAACCATAACAAGAGAAGTGATAACGGAGTTCGACAATATCGCCTACATCTCTGGGCCTTTGTCTCAGTGGGTGAGGTTTCTTTATTTATGTTCAAAGCTCAAAAAGTACATCAAATAAGTTCCATAAGGCTACAAGAATGATCTGGTCTTGTTCTCCCAGATCTCTAGAGCCCAACAGAAGAAACAACACTCAAAATGGATGACCAGAGCTCCCAAAAATGGCCCCCAAAGATGCGCTCCTCAATAGCTTCCCTGCATAAAAATGGCTTTGGCTTGGATTTCCTTCAGAATAAATCTTCTCTGAATCTCTTTTATGGCCTTAATAAGGCCTGGTTTATATAGATCTAGGGTTGGTTATCATCTCCCAACTTCCTCTCAATATCTGGCCTCAAAAAGAGCCCAATATCCCTCAATAATGGGAAAAATCCTCTATTAACAGGCCAAAATCAATTAAAAATCCAATAACATAGGGTGAAAACCCACTTTAGCATAAATTATGGGCTAATCCCCTTATACCTAGATGCACACCCCCTTAAAGGTTCATATGATAGCTATATATGGCCAAGCGCCAGCCCAAAGGGCTACGCGCTGGCCTTAATCTCCGAAAGCAAAGGTCATATCGAATTACATAAAAACTGGGGGCTATCCTCATTCTTCCACGCACATGGTTGAACTGTAGTGGAGTAGCACTGAGATGAATAGATTATGGTCATATACAATGAAATGTTTGCGGGATAGGGCTTATCCCCAGCCCCCTTCCACCTCCCTTTTAACATTTATACACTTCATATATTATGTGGTGGATTCGATATATCAAGAAATAACATGGCGCGTTGGAATTTGGTCATTTATTAAAGCTTTGTTCGGCCAATAGGTCATGGGGTTGAACCCCATGAGCTCCAATATAACTTTTCCATTCAGCTAGTGATGGGGTGCCACATGGCACCCTTTCCTTGGTCTTCAATGATGCCACTTGTTAAACTATATTGGTCCACCATGTGCCACATGGTGAAGTGGGATTGGTCCCTGTCACTGCCCAGTCACCCTGCTACTGTGATACCACATGTCACTTTGCTTATGTCAGCAAGACGTCATGCTGACATCATCATTGAATTTTTCCAGTTGACCTTTTGACTTTTTAGCTATTTGGGAAAACGATCAAAGTGTGATAACTCTCGCATACAACGTCCATTTGAAAAAGTAAATATATGGATGGAATCAGCGTGATGATCTGGTCACAATCGAATTGGTTTCATTGAAGTTTGAGAACTTTCATTTTTGAGCCTTTTCTAGACCTAGGAAGCCTCCTAGATCTGATTCTAGATCAGTTGTTCTTTCAACTGAGCCAAGATGTTGCCGGATAATCTGGCCAAAGAAATCACCGAATACCAGCTGGCTAAATCAAAGGGACAATCTACCCCTTTCTACATGTATGCATATATTATGGATGTCATATGCTTCATAACTCCTTTCCCACTAATGAATTGGAGTTGGACCCCAACCAACGTAGAACCTATACATTTTTACCATTCCAAACTGTGGGAGGAAAAGGCCAAATATTTATTCTACGAAATATGCCACAATGTAGTAGCATCATTCCATATAACTTTATATGGTTGTCCACCCCCTTGAATTTCAGACAGGATCATGGGAAATTTGGGCAAAATAGCAGATTGGTTCATTGACAAAAACTTCTCTTACATCACGGTTTTCGGACTCGGTCCCTCCACATGCTCTCCCGAGGTTTTTACTCGACTGACTAGTATGTCGAGAAGTAGCTTATCAAACAGTGACATGGGGCATCAACAGGGAGCTGAAAGCATCCTAGAAAAAGGTATGGCCTACCTTCCCTCTCCAGGTTGGTATGTTTTAACTTTTAGACTTCAGTCACTCCAAAGTGGAAGCTCCAGCCTTGGAGGATGTAAAGTTGGTTAACATTGAGTTTAAGAGGCACGACCCTCACACAATCGTGGAAAATCACCTACCACAATACAACATGAAGAGATATGTGCATGAAAACTCCCCACATGATGAAGTATTTAGGGGGGTCAGGTCTTATGAGGAAGTGTTGAACAGAGTCCAAACTTTTTCCCCAAATCAACAGGTCAGTTTCTTCAATTTTCAAAGTCACAGATGAAACATCTTGTTGAAAGTACTACAGGGAGAATCAATAGCCACTTCGCCTACACATGAAACTGTGCCTCTGAGTTTTGAGACAGGGAGCTCTAGAAAACAGGATATTGGGGAAAACCCAAAGAGCACCGAGGTTTTAATGCGGGAAGTGGAAGCTTCATTATCAAATCTATTAGGCCCTCAAGTAAAGGCTCAGATCGAAGATTTTCTAGAGAAAGGGAAGGATACATCTCCTTCTACACCAGCCACATCTTCTTCCAAAACGTTTGAGCAACAACCGTCTACAGAGATAGGTTCTCCTATTACTTCATTGACGCCTTTACAATCTAGTTTCATAAATCCTAGTTTCAAAGTCATTTTTATAAGTGATCTCACCCCAATTTCGCCCGAACAGATGCCTCCTTTGGACTTCTTCTTCTGTAAGAAAAGGAGGGCCATTGTCAAACGAGAAACACATAAGAAATATGGAGCGATAATCAAAAGGAAAAGGATGGTGTACGATGGACAAAATCGAGATGATACAAAATTTGCTGAGGAATTTGCAGGTTCATTGGGCGCTTTCACCATTGTTAATCAATGGTCTGTAGAAAATTTGGCCGAGCAACTAAAATAGAGAGACCAGTTGGTAGGGAAGTTGCAATATCAAATAATGACCATGGAACAGAATGTGAGGAGTAATATGAACAAAGGTTTTGAATAGATCAGAGCTTATGACAGGCATCAAATTCAACAGCTGCAAGCTAACCTTGAAGAGCTCCATTAGAATTCACAGGCCAATAGAGGATTGGTCACTCAACAAGAAGAGTTAATAAATCAATTGCAAGCTAGGTTAGAATTGACTGAAGATACATTAGTGGAGATATCATCTTTTCAGACTCAAGCACTGGAGGTAAATGAAAAACTAGAAATAGCCCAACAAGATCTCTTCATGTAAGTTGATGCCATACAAAAATGCTACCACGTAGTAGACCTTGCTCTAAAAGATATTTGTATTAAAGAAAGAGAGGCTTTCTCAGCGTGAGTTAAGTTTCAAGAGGTCATCTTATTAGTACCAAAGGATGATGCCTCATATTTTCATCGACTCTCTTTCAGAACAAATAAAAGGTGATATAGCTTTAAAGGCCTGGGAAACAAATCTAGTAGAAAGAAAAAGACTTTCCATGGAAGTAAATGAATTTTTTCTAGAAGCGTTGTCTTCACTAGACAAAGGACTAATTGATTTTGAAGGAAATTCTATATCCGAAGCCCTGGGTCAAATTGATATAGAAAAGAACCAGTATAATTCCAGAACAAGCAAAGAAGAAGCTCTAACGGCCATATAGAAAATGAACCATATTGATCTCCTTCAAATAAATAAATGGATAGTGAACCCAAGCTTACAGTTACAGGTCACATCTAAAGGAGCTAAAAGGATACAATAGAAGTTTCCTTAGGTAGAGAGGAAGTTATACACTTTTGAGGTGAAGGAAGCAAATGAGCCTTCAAGATTAGTGGTGCAACTATTGAGTAAATGCATCCAATGTGTTGAATTTGGGAAAACAAGTACATACACATGCACAAGGGGAACATGCACATGCTATTAAGATATTTGAGGGATAGATGGGAACAAACAAAACATGCCAAAAATGAATTCCAAATCATCAGGATGATCATATGATAGTTGTACCTGGATTAAAGAATGAGGAGAAGAAACATTTCTACCAGTAGACGAAGAGACAAAAGAAAACGCTAGTGGAGCTCTGGAGATTTTACATTTTGTTGCCTTATTCAAAATTATTTACTATCTCTAATTATAAGAATTCCAACCATTTTGATTTGAGACAATTTGTATAAATACATAGATTTAAGATCTATCAAAGGTTGATTCTTGCTAATTGTAATAGAGAAAACTCTCCTTATTGAGTATTAATACAAGTGCAGACAAAGATTCCAAATTTTGTTTAGTTTGGGTTATGTGTTTCTTTTCTTTTTCCATACCTTAGCATTTCTTTATGAATTCCTTGATAATTGTTTGATTTCAATTTAGTATAACAACTAATGTAAACATATTTCATCAGTAATTTGTTAAGTAAGTCATTTTTTCTCTGCATTTATTGTGAGTAAAGAAAGGCATGTGAGTTATGTGGATTACTATATCTTATAATTTATTCAAGGTTACACTATCTATTTTCTTCCACTGTAAAAAGGTAAGACTCTTCAACAATTGTTGCCTTGCTTTGTTTTACAATTTTGTAGTTTTCTCTCACACCATTCGACATTGCAATTTTGACTTAGACACAAAATATGACCTCTCTGCTGCTATAATGTTAATTTCATTTAAGGATTTTTTCTCATATAACTAAGGGAGAAAAATAACTTTAAAAACAAAACACTCTCACAAATTTTTTTGATGCCTGACATTATTCTTTGAGCCTTAAGATTAATCTCAGGAACAACATATTTTTGGTGTCATTGTCGGCGACAGAGAAATGAAGTTATTTTTCCCTGGGAAAATGATAAGGTAAGATTCTATCTTTGATAGTGAACAAAGATTGAATATACAAATAAGGATTTATTTTTATCTTTCACTTGGTGACTCCACCACATATAAACTAGCATTCGGTCGAAAAAATACTAGAAAGAACCCAGATGATAGGCAAACCACACCTGTTTCAGATCCTGAAAGGTTGTTGAAACCAAAAGCATACCTCAAATCGACCACTGCATCAGCTGGTAAAATATACCAACCCAAAGATTCACAAGTTAATACTAAAGTCTCGGTTGAAGAACCAACCCTTGAAAAGAGTTTTAAACGAACACCCTCTGCGGAGGCATCAACAAGTAAACCCAGAGTTGGATTTGAGAGCTCGGAGGAAATTGTACCCAAAATAAAGAATGGGAGTGGATCGAATGGTACTCCCAAAGGTTAGAATGAAACATACCTCTCTTTACCCACTATCGTTAATATTATACCTCATCCATGCTCGAAGTAAAGGTTTTAGTTCTCCGAAATCTTGAAGAACATATTTTATATCCTAATTCATCCCCTATTGGTTCACCGATTTACACATCTTGTAATTCTTAGGAAACCAGTCCTCGTTTCCCTTTTCCTCCTCTTCTAGAATTTTTATCTTCTAACGACCTTTTTCTGGAATTTCCTTCACCTCATCCTGAAGAAGTTGAGAGGTAATCACTTCAGTCCCTCGAATCGAAAACCCTCTTTTTTCCCAATGTCCCACCCTTACACCTTCGATGATTGTTGTTGGAGGAGGTGGTGCTAGAGGCGGAGGAGCAGGTGGACAAGGTCAAGGACAACCCCCACCCCTTAGAATTTTTGCCAAGGTGGCGGCCAAATATGCTCGCTTGGTCCTCCCTATCGTCCTGCATGATTTTCTTGAGAATTATATGAAGAACTTACCGAAATGTACGAGAGAAGGAGATTTAACCACCAAAGAGCACATAGCCATTGTCGATCAGTTCTCCGATATCATTGGCATTGAGCATGAAGATGTTTACTCAAGGATTTTAGTACAAACATTTGAAGGACAAGTAAAAACATGGTTTCGAGGACTCCTGGTAGGATCCCTACGATCATATGATGACCTAGAGAATGTTTTTTTAAGACAGAGGGGAGAAAAGAAAGACTGTCTTTAGTCCTTTGACTGAATTCGGGGCTCTAAGAAAAAATAATTTTGAGTCGGTTCTCGAATTTACCCAGAGGTTCAACAAGTTGTACCATAAAATCCCAGCCCAAGTTAAACCCTATCAACCTGCGACAAAGGTAACTTTCGTATGGGATTTTGAACCCAATTTTTCCCTACTCTTAAGGGAAAGAAGATATGCCACTTTGGCAGGAATGCAAGACGATGCCATAGAAATTGAATCAAATATGATGGCATCTGGTAAATTAAAATCCAAAGTTGAAATAGGAACCAAAGAACCTAAACGTTTCAGGGAACAAGCAGGATCCTCCAGATCAGGAAAGTCTGCAGAAGAAAAAATGGATGAGATGGCTAAGATAATCAAAGATTTGTCAAAAACAATATCTGGAATGGAACTAGACCAAGCCAAACCTAACCCGTTCGCTAGAAATCAGTTCAGGAGAAATCCTAACTCTCAAATACAACAAAGACAAGTAAAAAATGAAGATAAAAAAATCTGAGCCCCTTCCAAGACTGAAAAAATTATGAAAAGGGATGATATGAAAAAATATGAGGAGTTAGAAGAGGATATAAACAACCTCAGTGATGATGACCAGGAGCCTCATTTAACTAGACAGGACTATGAAAAGTCTTTAGACCTAGAACCATTGTTTAACAATGAGGAAAGTATAAATAATTTGGGAGACTGTGCATATCAAGGAATCACCAACTCCATAATGGTCGAAATTCAATAGAAGTACAATTTAAAACCAAGAGAGACAAATCCCACAAACGTTCCACTGAAAAAGATTTTATCAAGAAATAAAGCGAATGAGACAGTTGACACTAAACCGCAAGATGAAACACCAGCTGCTCAAACCAAAACAATTGAAACAATAACAACACAAAATAAGAAAACATATAATATTGAAACACAAGATCCAACCAGAGAAATCGAAAAAACAACCAGATGCTTTAGTTTAGAAAATGAACTAAATAAGATTAAAATCCTGATGCCCCTGGTTGAGCTTACCATGAATCCGATTTATAAAAAACAAATTTCTAAAATGATAAATTTGTCTGATGTTGAAATTCATGTGGATTTTATCAATCTACAGGATGAAATACCTATGATTATGTTTGGTCCACACATTGAAAATACTAAGGATTCAATTGCTCTATTTTATATTACATTAACTTGTGCATGACCACTTACTTCATAATTGCATGTTAGATTTCGGGTCCTCCCATAATTTGATTCCTAAAGTTATCATAGAGAAATTGGGCCTCAAAATTACTAGACCTTATCAAGACCTATACTCATTTGATTCTAGAAAGGTTAAGTGTCTTGGCATGATCAAAGATCTGGTAGTAAATCTTGCACAAATCCCTGTAAAAAGTATCTTTATGGATGTGGTCATTGTTGATGTCCTTTCCAAGTACAACATGCTTCTATCCAAGTCCTGGGGCACGAAATTAGGAGGATCACTTCAACTGGACATGACTTATTCTACGATCCCTATTTTTGGTGGACAATTTACTCAACTGTACAAAGAGACTAGACTGGAATACATTGTAAGTGACCCCCAGAACCCGAATAATTACACATTCTATGTTGTCAATCAGGATTTAGGAAATTGTATTTTATCAATAAATGATGATTTTGAAGAATGTATAGAAGAAGAAAATAAAAAAGTAGAAAAAAAAAGAAAAGTGTAAATAGTAGAGAAGGAGTATGGAAAATGTTTTTTGATGGTGCCTCGTTCTACGAGGGGGCAGGGGTTGGAGTGTTATTTGTTGCACCTGGAGCTGAGTACGTCATCCCCTTTTCATACAGATTACAGTGGGAAATTGATTATACAAATAATGTATGTGAGTATGAAGCTCTAGTCTTAGTGTTACAAGGAAAATCTCTCTATGGCTAGGGTATACCACAATAGACAAGAGTGACTGTAGAAATAGACTCAATTCCAACATATGATATATAAACTAATGTGAGAATGAGGTAAGAAAGAGTTCTACCTCGTCCAAATGTTTGATGATGTCCACCGTTGAGCACTTCGACCCAAAACTTTATACCTGCAACAAGTTCTCAACAAACAAGAAAAGCAAGCATATAGTGATAATATAATATGTTAGCACATTAGATTGCATAATCTATTGATATTCAGAACAAACATGCCCATGGATCATAATACATATATTTGCAAGATATCAATTGGACAAGAAAGGGGTATTTCTATTAATAAATTATGACCAGAAGTGAAAACATTACAGACTTCCGTATCGACACAATTCAAAACCGAGAAACCAAGTTCCTTCCAATTGGGCCTCCACCACTTCAATCCTCCACAAAATGAAAGCTCATATAAGGGAGACAAAGAGGTTATCCATCAATAAGGGAAGATCTTGGGAACCGAACACTCTGTGCAGATTTAAAGGACAAAGGGATGAAGACTCAATAATGAACTAATAATTTCTCCAGAGTAACTTTGCTCTCAAAGTTGAATTCTTTCTTTTTTTCCATAGCTCGAAATTAGATTCTTTATAGCCTTCAAAATGCAACTAAAGGGACAATTCAAAAATTTTCCATTATATGGAAGGCCAAGGATCAGAGATATTTTTTCGTGACATGAAAACCCACCATTTATTTTTTATTTTCTGGCACAAATCCCGATGTACGTGGGTTGTAGTGGAGTAGCCAACATATATGCATGTTGTATAACTTGTAAGGTGCGTACAAGTGGAAAAATATTTATTTTTGTCTCTAGATTCATTAATCAAGGAAAGTAAGTCTGCATAGGGAAATGGAATAAGTCCCTCTGTTCAAGATTGCATAGGGTGAGGAAAATCTTGTTCTAACATATGCCCCCTAATGTGTGAGGTCAGAGGAGTATCTGCGATGGCTGAAATACATTATAAATAACCCAGAAGTGGAGTGGTAGAGAACCAGCTAGATGAACTCAATTGCGTATTACATTTTGTACTGACTTTGCATACATGGTTGCCAAGAATACACTGCAGATCCATGTGAAAAATATACCAAACAAATTTCTGTGGCTATAAAACAGGCAAATATAAATGCAGTTACATGCCAATAGATTTCATAGTCACAAACAAGGCCCAGTAAAACTAGTCTCAAAACCAATCTGAGGATATTTGTATACCATGGAGTATAATCTGATATCCCATGATTGCTATAGAGGGAAAACCCCTCTACGGACTACATCGGGGTTCTAAAGTGTAGGCAGAGATAACCATCTAAAGTCTCCTACTTTTTATCAACTATCCCGTCATTACCCCACAATCATGCATAAAATAAAAAGTATAGGGATCTGATAGGCGTACCTTAAACTCTGTGTCCAGTGTCGATCCCTTTACGCTTGGTTGTTTCCCGACTGCAAGTCTCCTCCCAAGGTTGACCTGCATTTACCAAAAAACAAACAATAAACTACAAGCATGCATTCTACATATATATTAGTGGGTTAGACATCATAACCAAGACATGTAAACAAATCATAAAGATTTAAGACATCATTTGGCGAGACAAAAAAAGTACTTCTTTATATTAATCTCACAAAAGTCATTTACAACATGAGAATGGCACTGCTCCTCGAACTTGGTCTTGGGATCCTCTTCACCATGCACCAACTTCTTCCACTTATTCTTCTCCTCTTCAGTTCTCTCTAGGGAAATGACAAGTATTTGCAAAGGAGGAAGAAGGAATTCTGGCTCAAACTCACAATGTGGTTGCAAAATATTGGGGCAAAGGGGGGATATCGAAATGGGCAGAGTTTCTATGCTCTCTTGCTTATCTTTGGAATGGGGCCCCAACACCTTATTTTATAGGCCAAAAGAGATAGAAATGGTTGGGGTGACTGGATATGGGCAGTCAACTCATTAAGTAACAACCCAGAAAACCGTATCCCTTTTCAATTTCATTTTTTGCAATTGTTTTTTACTGTACGCAAGCTGTAGTGATGCAGCAAGAGTGTGTACATGGGCAGTAGTGGTGTAGGGTGTGTACACATTTAAAACAATGGTTTTTATAAGAGGGTTTCAGTGATGGCATGGAAAAAATAGCAAGTAAGATGGCATGATGCCAGGTATGCATGTCTGGTGCAATTTAGGGTTATAACAATGATCACTGAAGTCATATAGGTATTGGTCCAATGAAAAGGAATCAACACCTCAGGAAAGCTACAACCACATAATGATGTCTTCAAGTCTTCTATACAATCCGCCAAAGGTGCAAGTCTACATCATGTGAATAAATGAGTTGAGGTCGAACATAATGAGACATCGTTTGATAACCGGTCATTGATGTATATCGTTAACAAATGTGAGACAGCCTACCGATAATGAAAGTAGGTATCAAGGCACCGAGTACATTCTTACAAGTGTGAATAGAGTAGTCAGTGTCAAACACCTGAAGAATCTATCGATCAGGAGAAATTGATGTATTCCAAACTGTTAATGGTGAGAGAGCCTGCCACTAATGACTACAAACCTCAAGGTACTCATAAGACTCCATATCTCATTTCCAGATAATGAGATGATGTCGATGGAAAGAGACCCACTGAAAGGAGAGCATTAAGGCATCTTTCATCAGTCAGCATGAGGTACAAAGCAAGAGCTTCATAATTTGGTGGGAATCGGACGAAGAACAAGTTCACGAACCAATGACCCTATGCATCTTTCACATGTGCCAAGTGCAAGCGATACACGAAAAAGACTCTCTGAATAACATCCAATGATGAAAACTATCAACAAAGGCAAGGAGACCACCAATAAGGATAATGGCATCCAAGACACTGCATGAATCCCAATGTGTGAATAGATGTCTTGTCGTCGAATACAAGGGAAACCACCCAGTCAAGGACCAATGATGAAATGTCAATTGTTGGGTTAAAGGTTACCTACCAACAATGAAAGTAGGACCAGGGTGCATGATAGGACTGAATTATCATGTGATTCTGAGACAAACTAAGGGTATGGCCGACATGAAAAGTCAAGATTTCTGAGGAGTGGCCGACATAGGTTGATAGACTTCCATTGAACAAGAGCATGAGACATATGGGGAACTCTGGCAACATAGACCCAAAGATAAAACCATGAGATGCAGGAGGCATCAATGAAGTTTTCTGTAGGGACTGGAAGAGTAACCAGTTGGCAGAGAAGGCTCTGTAACGAGTTCAACTTCCTAAGGTCATGCTAATCCCAAAATTATGAGGAATGGACTCAAAAACTTTGTGCTCTATTCAAAAGCGACACGAATTCTGCCAAATATCATATAGTACTCCCTTCCCGCCCGTATTTTTTTGTTTTTTCATAACAAAAAAATTCTATGATACAAAGGAGGAAACGAGTGTTGCAAGTAAGAAAAACTAGTTCTAGTAGTGGAACGTACCTATGCTCAATGAAGGGAAGTGCATGTGGGAGATGGACACTCAAGGGATGTTCCCTCCTAGGTATAGGGTGTCAAATTGCGAAGGATATAAACAAGGCTCTGCTTTGTTGAGGATGCAAAACTGTTGAGGCAAACGGTTTATAACGCAAAGTGAGAACCGACTATAGGCTCAGTAGTGCAAGCAGGGGAATGAGATGCAATCACAACTTAACACCAAAAAATGTCCTTTTTTATGTCTTTTAGTCTACTTGGTGTGAAAAAGGGGTAAACTTGTGCCAAGTAGATGTCTTTTCAAATCCAATTTATGAGTGTGAAAATGACAAGTTCACTCGACGATCTTTTTTAATTTTTGGTAATGAGTCGGAAAAGAGATTAACTAAGACTCATGATCTTTCAAATCCAATTTAACAGGTGTGAAAGGTACAAATCACTCAGAAATATTTTTTCTTTTTTAAAGACGAGATGGAAAAGAGATTAAATTAACTCGTTTCGGAGTCCACGGGGTAAAAGGTCGCATGTTTATGAATGATAAATGAGGCTCAGCATAAAGTCAAGAAAAAATTGTGAGGGACTCCCGGTCCTAATGGAAAAATATCTGCATGGGCACCAAATGCAGTAGGGGATCTAACTAGGGCACCCATGTTTGGTAAGTTTGTACCACTTGATAACGACACGACTTTATAGCAGAGGGAAGGTTATGTGTTGCAACAAATGGGTTCGTACCTAGGGCATATAGAGTGAAAGTCATAGGATAATGCGAAAATTCATAATGGAATGGATACCTATCTTATATGTTGGGTAATGAATATACTTGTCCAAGGTGACAAGCGGTCGACAAAGTACTAAAATATGCAAGAATCCCAGGTTAAAACTACAAAAACCAACTCGATCCACTTTGGTATTAGTCCATTAGGTGCAAAAAATGGTTTAGACTATAAAAAGTGGGCAATTTTTTTTGTAAATTGTAATAAAATCAGAAATTACTATACCATTTTGATTTTTAACCCAACTAGTGCAAATTGGACCAAATTTCCTCCAATATTCAAACGACGATTGCGGGAGCATCCGTCAACGAAATCATGAGCCATCTAGATTAGGTAACTCTTGATCTCTTTCTCTTTAATTTCAATGGATTACATTTTTGAATTAGGTGTTAAATTTTTAGTTATTTAAAGCACAAAGTAGAGTTTTCGGTGTATGTGGGATGCCTATGGTTAGGTCACATATACAACGAGGTATATGTGCATGTATTAACTATAGGACACGTATATTGAGCCCTACACGTGACTGTGTGGACAGAAAGCCGCGTACAGGCATGCAAATGACCAAAAGAGAGGGTTCTAACTCAAAATTGTGTTTGTTTTTTACAGGATGGTGCTTGAATGGAGAGAACGGGAACATGAAGAAGTTGATGCCACTGTAGATCAAGATTTGGGGGCCCAAATGGCCTTAAAGTGATGTGGTTTATATAAGTTTTGGGAACTCAAAGGGATGAGAGCCCAGGTGATTTTTTGGAGATGTTGGTGCATTATTGGGACCCTGATAGCGAGAGATTCAATATCGATGGGCAACCATTGAGAATTGAAGTGGAGGACATCTATTTTCTGACCGGTTTATCGCGTCAGGGGGAGGTTGTGAACCTCAAATCACAGGGGGTAGGAAGTGGGATGAAGATAAAAGAATATATCGATACCCATTGTGTAGCTGGGACCCCTAAGGTAGGGATTCAAGTCTCCATCCAGGCAATAAACAACCTCAGTCTGAAGATCATTGTCCTAGTTTTGAATAGGATCATAGGTTCGGCCTCATTGCACAAGGCATCGAGGCCGCTCATGTTTTATGTAGTGCAGTGTGTGAGACCCACCGTGTATGACTGGTGTACCTCACTACTAGCCAATATGAAGAGCTATTTGATGGAGTTTAAACAGGGGGGTAAAAGGAATTTTGGGTTGACTCCATCTTGTGCATCTTCTTTTTCGAGCGGGTTCCAAGTTTGGGACCTAGAGTTGAGATTCTTCCGAGAGGACCTTGCGATCCAGCCATGGCACGGTGGACCGAGCTTATGAGGTAGTAGGGAGGAGGTAGGGTGTCGACACCCTACAACGACGAATTTTTCTTCTAGTGGTGGCGACAAGTCATCGCTTTGGATGACTATCCATATGAGGGGATCAACTTCAGAGGAGATCCAAACATGCCACTTCCACCAGGAACCGCTTATGGTGACATAGGTATGTCAAAAAAATTTTACATATTTCATTTTTTTGTATTTTTGTATAATTAGGACAAAAATATTTTTGGATGGTGCTGAAGTATTGACTAGAAATTTGTGTGTCACAGACATGGGTCCACGATAGCCAAAGGGTTTCCCTCAACATCGACAGAGGAACCGGGGAGATGAAGCGGAGGGAGGAGAATTTGAGAGGGTGCTACAAAATGTGCAAGGCAACCTGTTGCATATGACACACAGGATACCCATGGTTCAGGTAGAGGATTTGTCTGAAGCCATGCAGTGAGAGGTGGTTGGTGTAGCTAGGGCGTGGGTACGACTCTTTCGGTGTCTTACAAACACCGTGGTTTGCTACCATGACACACATTTGGCACCACAAGAATATATGTTGTGGGATATTATGATACCGGTTGTATATGTATATGAGGGTGTTAGCCCCATTTTGTACTATAAACACCATATTTTTTGAAATATATAAAAGGGATCTTCGGCTTTACTTATATTTTACAATGTGTACATTGATTAGATGTTTTCTTTTCTTTTAAATATGTGACAAATGCCAATCTAAAACATAGTTAGCATAAGCATCGGATAAATAATTAGAAATCCTAGGAATATGATAATATGTAATAAAATCAAATTGTTGTTCTAAAATGTGTACCCGTAGGAACCTTCAGAGTAAAGTATGATCACGCATGCTGTAAAGACCGTTCAACTGACGTACTACTAACTGGGAATCTAGGGGAACTTCTAACGAACGGATGCCATGTGAGATAGAATCATGTAAAAGTTCTATAACGGTGTTGTATTCAGCCACATTATTCATGGATGACCCTAGGCATACACCTCCTAAAGACACCAGTAGACCCTCAGATGAATAAATCACCCAAGCAGCGGAAGCCAAGTTTCGTGTGTGACAATTGGCCCCGTCTGCGAATCCTAAGTAGAATGACGACTCCATTTACATTTGTCAACCAAGTGAAAACTCGATAAGCAATCTGAAGATGAAAAAGAAAGAGATATATACACTAAATTACATTAGTATACAAAGATTTCTGCCTAAGCCTGGGGCTCAAGCATAGTATCTTTTCAAGTAGATCCCATTTCTGGGATTGGCCAACTTATTCCCTTCGTAATATTCTAACTCATAGGATCCTTTTTCTAGCACATGTCACGCGATGTAAGGACCGTGACACATGGGTTTAAACTTGCCTTCCCCCAGTGGTTCTTTGGCTTGATCATACAAGAGGACCAAGTCACCCTCAGCATATAACCGAGGAAAGACAGACTTATCGTACTGGATCTTGACATGTCATTTGTTTGCCTCGATAGTCGTAGAGGCGTCTCAATAATTTTCATCAAGACTCTCTAGGTAGACAAGGAGTCTTTTGAGATCGAAAGTGTCAGGTAGGAGCGTGACTTCCAACTCAAGAGAAGGGATTTTTCATTCAATGGGTAATATCAACTCCACACTGTGTACTAACTGGAAAGGGGAAAATCCGGTGGCAGTCTTGACCAAGGTTCGGTATGCCCAGAGTGCAGGATATAGCATGATGTGCCCATCGAACTTACTCTGACTGGTAGTTTTTTGCAAAATTGTCTTGAGAGACTTGTTGGCGGCCTCTACTTGCCCATTTTCCTAGGGATAATAAGGAGAAGAGTGACCATGTTTAAACCCCAGTTTAGCAACGAGTTCTTCCATCATTTCATTTTGAAAGTGACTGCCATGGTCAGCGACAATCTCACTCGGGATATTGAACTGGGTGATAATTTGATTGAATACAAAGAAGGTTGTAGTATTCCCATTGGATTTAACTATAGGCATGGCCTCATCCCACTTAGTAAAGTAGTCGACGACCACGATAATGTGTTGATGCCCCCCAACTGAAGTTGAGTTGCAATCGATGAAGTCCACCCCCCTTTTAGTGAATGGACCAACGGTAATGACTAGGTGAAGAGGGGATGGATGCGAGCGCATTTTTTGAGTGAACACCTGGCAAGGGTGACACTTCTTAACCGCTTCAATACAATCCTTAAAAATAGTAGGCCAAAAATAACCGGCTCGTAAAACATTTTGGGTTTTCGCAAGCCCGGATAGATGACCACCACAAACCCCACTGTGGCAATCATTTAGGACAGAGTCGGCCTCTCCGTGAGTTAAGAAACGATGCAATATATCATCAATTCCTTGGTGATACAAAGTTTCACCGGCGATAGTATATTTCTTAGATTGGTATTTTATACATCATCGATCATCTCGTGAGAGATGTTGAGGAAACTTCAAAGTCTGAAGATAGAGAACAATGTCTCCATACCAGGGGTTAGACGATGAGACAAGAAATATGTGTTCATACGCAAACAAATCAACATGGACAACATCCTCATCTAATCGTGGGAAATTCGATATCAACTCTGCAAAGACTAGGGATTTCTTCGATTTTTTGGAAGCGAAATCGAGATCAAACTCCTGTAAAATGACAATCCATTTATTATATTTTCCTCCTATGATATGTTGGGTAAGGACTTATTGAAATGGATTGACATAAGAAACCATCGTAGTCTTACAAAGTAATATATAATGATGGAAACGTTGGATTGCGTGAACGAGAACCAAAGCTAGATTTTCGACGTGAGTGTAATTGAGTTTAGGACTGAGTAAAGTTCGACTAAGATATTAAATGACATGCTCATGAAGCTTGTCATATTCCTGAAATAGAACCATACCAATCGTATCCTCGGACGTGGAAATATAAATTAAGTAATCTCTATTATAGTTGGGAGGCTTCAGCAGAGGCGCAGAGGCGAAGGACTCCTGGGCTCACTCATCCTAGATAAAAGGGGTGTCCTTATTCAAAAGACGCATGAAACCTTTAGTGATAGTAGAAAATTTCAGTATAAACCTACAAATAAATTTATCTTTCCCCTGTAGACCCTGAATTTGTATAATCGTGCACGGGCGAGGCAACTGAATTATTGCCTCAACCTTGAGAGGATCTACCATGATCCCAGTCTCAGAAACTAGAAAAACTACAAGACAAACAAAATTAATGCAAAAGATGCATTTGTGAGGGTTTAATCGGATCCTATAATAATGACATATTTATAAAACAAGCAGAAGGTGAGTAACATGATCCATTCTCTTGCGAGAGTGAGCAACAAGATCATCAAGGTAAGCTTCGACTATGTGTTTAAGATCATGAAACATGAAATTCATGGTATGTTGAAAGATTGCTCCGACGTTTTTAAGGCTGAAAGGAATATTCCAGTATGAAAAATTTCCCCAAGGAAAAATAAATGTCGTCTTGTGTTGATCCTTGAGTTTAATTTGAATTTGATTATATCCTGAAAATCTATCCATAAAGGAAAATACTTTGCTTCCGACACACTCATCGAGAATCTGATCGATGAAAGGTGTGGGGAAGTTGTCTTTCGGACAAACCTTGTTCAGATCATGGAAATAAATACATAAGTGGATGGTTCCTTGCTTCTTATATATAGGAACGGGGTTGGATACCCATTCGATTAAAGGAACCGGGTAGATGAATCCAACCTTAAGTAGCTTCTCCACCTCTGTGTTAATAGAAGGGGCCTTTCGAGGGTTGAAAACTCTGAGATGTTTTTGAACAGGTTTAGAATTCAGATAAGTTTTAATTTCATGTTCGACAATACGAGGGTCGATCCATGCCATCTCTTCATAGGACCAAGAAAATATGTCTCATAATTCCTTGAAGAGCTCAGTGTAGATCAGGATTTCTTCTGGCGAATAATACGCACCGATATTTACATTTTCAAACTTACCAGGGGTACAAGAGATGTTGATCTAGATGGTAGGAAAAATACTCACCATGTTTCCTTCAGCATAAATGCCTTGCGTATCAAGTGGAACTACGGCGTGTCTGACTATCTCGCTCAAAGTAGATCAAAATTCGTCTTGTTCGATTATTTCAAGCTATGGGAGAAAATAAGAACGGTGATGCATATCATCCCAAGGTTTGTCGGAACCATTCATGGCTTCGATGATGGATTATTCTCAAGGAAAAGTATCATTGAGGTAAGCATGTGAACAAGACAACGAGGTGGCCCACACGGGCCTAGACACAAGATCCTCCTCATTCGTCAGCGACGGAACAAGATCGGGATCGACGGAAGAGTCGAGAATAGCTTGATACACAATCTCTGCTACTGATAGTGGCATGGCCATCCCATCATGTGACTATCCTTCGCAAGACAAATTCGGGGAACGTAGGGTACACAGATCATCAAAATAAGACGTGCGGAAAGGAATGGACCTCCCAGTCGAGACGGGCCTACTGGACATGGCATAAACTTTATGGTTCGGTGTTGAGAATTTGAAAGTACCCATAAGGGAAGAATACATTCCAAAACCGACATTCTCGGTTGCTGGCCAAGAATTTTTTATCACAGGGATCGAATGTCCAAGGGATGCATTAGGACTAGACTACGCAAAGGATAACTAATCAATCATCACAATCTTCCCTTCATGACTAAAACAAAGAGTGCATAAAACAGACGATACAATGACGATCATGGAATAAGTCCAATTGTGGCCTAGTAACAGGTTATAATAAAGAGGCACATATACTACCTCTACTTCCACCTCTACCGTCTTCCCACCTAACTAGACTGGAAAGGCAGGGAGAATATCATGAGGGAAAAATGAATGATCCTCAAAAGTAGTCAACATGTTCGATGAATTGGAAAGCGTCGGAGAACCGAGAGATTTCCAACAAACCAAGGACATCAGACACGTAGCAACACCTTCATCAACAATTGCATGTTTGATGGTATACTTTGAATACTCCACATGGATTTGGAAAGCCACATGGTAAGGCAAGTGAGGCTTAACATCTGTGACTTCAAACTTGATAAGATTTGAGCCATTGGGTTCTAGAGCTCCTAGAGCAGAGCGTAAGGCATTCCTATGTGAAGGACATGTCTGGAGTACCTCCAAAGATGACATAGCACAAGGGGCTTGGCCTAGGTCCTCAACAATAGAGTAGTTATGGGCGGCTCTAGCATTTAGATTATGGGTAGAGAGCTTGAGTACTCCTTTTGGAAGACAAGGTTGTGGCTCTAGTTTCTCAATCTATAAAGTCATCTCCAGGGGAGGAGGAGGATATTCTAGACCAAGAATAGTTTTTTTAGAACTATAGTCTCAAGATTGAGTGGCTACATCAATTTTTGCATCGACCATATTGATACATAAAAGGTCTCCATCTTGCGACTACTGGTTTTGACCTCCACCAGCCGCATTTTCGGCATTTGAGGAGCTCGAGGTTAAGTGATGATTATGTGGGAATGGATTCATCAGCACGACGGGCGATTGAGCTAAAATCCTCACAACTTATGCAAGTTTGGGGCACAAATGGGTAAGGTGATCATCCTTGAAAATATTACAAGGAAACTTCACCTTACATTTTTCTCATTTTCCCTCTCCAACACTATTTCCCGTCTTCTCATTATTTTCCTTGGATTTATTACAATTTTTCCCACCCTTATAGTTATTATGTCCTTTTTTCTTATTCCCTCCTAGTGGCTGGCTACCATTCGGGTTGGTCGATGATTGCACTGAATGTACATCCACCAACTGAGTGGGATTGGAAGACACAGATGAGGATGGTCCTCCTACAGACTAGCTTAAAGACAACTCTTTTAACTATTTTGTCACCGAGTCTGGGGACTTTACATTGGCGGAACCTATAATTCCATCAACATGAGGTCTAGGATTTTGTCTAGGGTCGTAGACCATGGTGCTTTAGGAAGAAGATGGTATAACATCCCAGACTGAGCATATATCAAATCTAACTGTTGGGCTCTAAAGATAGCTTCTTCCTCAGTGGTAACCCCAGAAGTAGCAACGTCCTTCAAGATAGGAGTGTGTAAGGGCTTAAGAAACCATTCTAAAATAAATGTCGGGGGTATAGGGGTCTTAATCAACCTCTTCTGTCTACGCCACTCCTGGATATGGTCTAAGATATGAGTGGCGGTATCCTAGTGTAAAGTAGACAACAACTCTAAACCAGCATCATAATGAATGGGAATCTGGAAGTGGTTAATAAAGACCATCACCAACTGACTAAAAGTCCCATATGACCCCCTTGGTAGCTCAATATACCATTTCACCGGAATTCCAATAAGGGTGCATTGAAACAATCTCAAACAAATAGAATCATCGTTAAGGGAGTTTGATGAGCACCAAAGGTGAAATGTAGTGACGTGATCACCAGGGTCCTCTCCATTCTTACCCTCAAACTTTGGGATGTCTGAAAGAAGTTTGGTGGGGACCAGGGGCCATGTAGGATCGTGACTCACAGGGTCATTCATTAACTTAGACAAATATGGCAGATTAAGCGTGGCCAGAAAAGGGAGACGGGGTTACGACATCTGGCCCCAACCTCCCGAGAAAGATTGTGCTTGCGGATTCAGAGGCCATCCATGGTTCTGGTAAACACCATGTCCCTATCCGACATTATAAGGCCCTCCTCCAAGATGATTCATATAAGGTGGGTTGGGCATCATTCCAACTAGAATGTTCTGTTGAGGGTTATAGAAACTGCTCCCAACTAGATTAGATCCAGGTTGGGGGTTGTCCAAAGTGTGAAATTGACCTCCCCAGGTTGGAAACCAGAGGATAGAGGCGGATTCGGCATGCCAAGTGTATTGTTCAGAATCTTCACTGAGGAGGTAGGATTGTAGGATGGAACTTGAGTCAAAACTTGTCTACCATGTTGACTATTCCACCTAGAAGTAGGAGGATTGGACCCAGGGTTAAAAGCAAGCATACCTCCCATATTAGGAGTCATTTGAGGGATTTGAGATCCACCAATTGAAAAAGGAGTGTACGAAGGTGTGATTCCCCCAAGCCCAATGCTAGCATTGAGGCCAACAACTAGGATGGAGTTCGAAAACTGCGAAGTGAAATTAGGCATACCATAAGAAAATGGACTAGAAGCCATAGGGATGGACTGAAAATTGTATCCTGGTGAGTGGCCAAGAGACCCAAAGGGGTTCAAGGTGGTAGCATGAGAATTAACTATAGGTTGGGCCATAGTAATGATAGGTGCCTCTGTTACTACAACCATGGATGTTGCAGGAGTCGAAGGGGTTCCATTAACTATAGTGGGTATAGGAGTCGAAGGGCTCCTAGAATTCTGAAGACTCGATTTAGTACTCATCCTTGTAGAATCACAAGTCTGAGTTGTGGATGTGTGTGTACCATGTGTAATGAATCTACGTCTTTTATAAGGTAAGGACACAAAATCTGGTGGTAACTGTAACAAGCGACGGGACCGGCGGGGCGACTGGTCTGAATCCACAATGACTTAAGACTCTAAAGATAAAAAATATATCCTAAGGCCAACTAGTAAGCAAAGAGAACATCAAAATTTAAATGGCCAATATGCATGCAAATGGACTAAAGTGGTTGAGTGGCCTCCCTCCCTAAAGAAGATATGTCTCATCCAAGAGGGACTTGAGACTCCTTGCTAAAGATCGAAGGTAACATAATCGATTATAGGGGCCCTCGTGGGATTAACAACCAGTCAGTCAGACCCCCCCCGGAGAGGTAATACTCCATAAAGGTTGTGTGTTGTCTGACCCCTATTTTACCTAGGATACCTACAAAATAACCCCTGCAAGTAACCTATGAGATACCTAAGTCAAGCAACTAATAAACCAATGTATAACCGATGCACGAGTGAGCAGTTGTAAGTCCGAATCACCGTATGGGCAAGGTAGCAAAGCCCAAAACCTTGAAAGTACCGCCTCTCACAGAGGTATGGGCACTAGAAAGATCCCCAAATACGAATAAATCCACATAAATATCTTTGACGCTAGGCGAGTATCTAGGGGATATCCCTTCAACCAACTTTGTGCGACCCTGTGATTAACTACGGTGTGAGAAGAGCCTCTTGATCTTACCAATTATACAATGGATTTCTCCACTCCCTAACTTAGACACATATGTTGATTTAATTTCCTTGGATAAGTTTACTCAAAAAATCCTATTCCAAGGCACTAAATCCTAGACTAGTTTGTGCACCCTAGAAAATAAAATCATTACTAATAATTTTTTAATTATAGCGTTGATTTTATGGCCGTGATTACTCAAAAAGGTATATGGTAATGAAACCCATGGTGTTATGACTCTGCAAGAAAGTAAAAATGAAGATAATGCAAAGTCCTAACTTTAACTTTTGATGAATGATATGCTCCTAAAAAACGATGCAATTTCCAAATTTAAATCTATGATTCAGAAGTAAAGATGCAATCTTTCACTGTATGTACTAAATTAATGATAAAACTTTGAAAGACAAAAAATGACAAGCAATGAAAAATGCCTATTTTTTTTGTATTTTCAATATATTAAAATTGAAAATGCATGGACTAAAAATTAACTTGATATATAAACCCACTGTGTATAAAAGAAAGACAACTCAAGCATAATATCAAGCAACAAAGCACCCAGCCCAATGTACAAGGACAATAAAAATGAAAAGATGAAGAGAAAAACTTCGCCCAAAAATTCAAGAAAAAGTGGGTTTCTTGTCATCCCACAAGCACTCAACAGGCACTACAGAAACCTAAGAAGGCTCAACAAGCATAAAATCCCACCCAATAAACACCATACCAAGCAAAGCAGCAAGGAAAAAGGGTGTACACGACTGTTTTGGCAAACAATGTGTATATACACAGCTTGTAATGAGACAACATGTAACGTCCCCGACCAACCATGCCGGGCCACGCTACACTAGAGAACCCTTTCTTCTTTGTCTGCGGAACATACTGTAGCATACCCAACATCTAACTGAGCTATGCCACATAAATTTTTCTAACTACATGCAATTAAAACATATGCACAGAGAACACTTGCGGAAGATTTACATGTAAAACATAAACAAACAAATACATTTCGTAAATGCATGGATTCACACTGAAATAACCGTAAACATAGACATGCAGCATATACCAAAAATACCCATAAACATACAGACAGTTATAATCATGCATAGGAGAAACCCATAAAAACAAGCACGTAAATAACAATGCAACATGTAAATTTATCACACAATTGACAATTATCTTTGTAAGAATATCACCAACTGCGTGCAGACCTTCCACGAACCTCCCAGCCTTAGACAACACTATTCATCACTCTCAACAGTGAGTCACCCCCGAGCTGGGACTAAACTCCACCTGGGTAAAGGGATTCCTAACCAAGATAAAGGCTCGTGGACAACAGGAATGAATCTGTCACAGGTGCTCACTCAACTAACAGCCTACAATCCCTCATTCCCCACATGCCTGTCCCACCCAGGAAGTGCACCCCTTCTCTGTTCAACGGTCCTTCGGCTACCCCACTTCCTTTCCAAGCTTCAACAACAGGTTGTACAGGAAGTCTCATAGCACTGTAGCTACGGTTCATCACCTTCAAGAAATCAATTCCCAACAATTCTCTCACCCAGAGAATTTCTCACGGGCCAGAAAACCCACTTCTTCAATCCATCTCCCAAGCTAACTAGACACACCAACACAAAATGGCTATGGATATGGGTTCAGGTATAGTCATGAGATACCAAGGATAGCTCAATGGGTTTGAATACTCATGGATGATTGACTGTCTGGATGCATGATGGAAGGAATGATGGAAAAGATGATAGGAAATGAACTAAGTCCCAACAATATGTATGCATGTCGCCAACTTGACACTTGTCATGTTGGGATCTACTTTGGCAGACTTGTCCCCAACTTTAGAACCTAGGATAAAATAATTATCGATACTTTATATTTAAGAAATATCAATATAATATTCCTTTTTGGCTTAAGATCCCTATCTTATCCCCTTTCCTTAAATTAGCCCCTCCCTTTCCCTAACCAGTGGAGTTTAGTCCCCCATCTCTTTTATCGTGGTTGGGTTGTGTGCAACGATGTATTAAAATTATTTATGAGACATGTACAAAAATAGGTGCATTGGCCTTTAACATCTAGGCTCTTCGGCCTAATCAAAACATAAGCAACATAGCTTATAAGAACTGGCTCACCAGCCTATAAAAAATTGCATATACACAAAGGGTTGCTGGCCTCACAATCGCGCAAACTCAAGTTGTTGCGCACGATATACAGGAATGTGCACACTTCTTCCTTTTACTGCATAGTACATGTGCCACTATACCATGAAATGTGCATATAAAATGATGTCATACAACTCACTAGCTTAAGTACATTTTCATTTACATTTACAATTGGGTTTGGCCTTAGGGATATTACAATCCCCTCCCCTTATTTATGCATTGTCCTCGGTGCATCATGTACCCATGTACAACAAAATTTCAAAAATCCTCAAAAAGATGCAGGTATTCTACTGGCGTTGCATCCTCATGCTCCCAAGTAGAGTCCTCAAAACCGTACCAGGTCCATTAGACCTTTACAAGCCCTATGGATTGGTTCCAGAGCTGTTTGATTTTCCAGTCCAGAATGTGTACTGGATGCACTTGAAAAGCGCCTTCTTGCTCCACCTGAATCACATTCCAATAAATAACATGATTAGCATTAGGTATATATTTATTTAGCAATGATACATGGAATACATTATGAACAGACATAGATGCAGGAAATGCAATCATATAAGCAACTGGACCAATCCTCTCTAGGATTTCAAACGGCCCACAATAGCGAGCTGCCAACTTTGAACAATTTCCAAACTTTAGGGAACTTCTGTTGGCCTTCACTTTCAAGAATACATGGTCTCCCACATTAAATTCCCTATGACTTCTGTCCTTATCAGCATAGCTTTTCTACCTATCTTGGGCAACCTTTAATTTTTATTTTTTATTTTTATCATTTTCTCCTCCATTTCCCTGAGCAAATCTGGTCCAACAACTGCTCTGCCTGTTGGGTTATCCCAGCTTGTTGGTGTGTTGCACTTTCTTCCATAAAGTGCTTCAAATGGGCTCATATTTAGAGATGTTTGGTACCCATTGTTATAAGAAAACTCTACCAAGTGTAGGTAGTCTTCCCATTTTGATGGTTCATCCATCACATACATTCTCAACATATCCTCAATCACTTGATTCACCCTCTCTGTTTTCCATCCGATTCTAGATGATAAGTTGTACTAAAATTCAAATTTGTTCCAAATCCATTAAATAACCCTTTCCAAAATGTTGAGGTAAATTTTGGATATCTGTTAGACACAATTGTCTTGGGTATGCCATGTAATCTAGAAATTTCTCTCATATAAACATCAACAATGTTCACTGCCTTGTGAGTGAGCTTAACTGGAATAAAATGGGTAGCTTTAGTAAGCTTATCCACCACCACCATGATAGAATCATGTTGATTGTTTGTTCTGGGCAGTTTGGTAATGAAATCCATTGTTACAACTTCCCATTTCCACTCAAGAATGGGTAATGGTTGTATCAAACCAGTTGGGTGTCTATGCTCAGCCTTTACCTTTTGACATTCCAAACATCTGGCAATAAAATCAGTAACCTCTTTCTTTATTCTTGGTCAATAATATTGGATCTTGATAGCTGCAATAGTTTTCTAATATCCCGGGTTCCCAGCATAAGGCACATTATGCATTTCACTCAATATCAGATTTTTCAATTCATTAGAATTTGGTACATAAACTCTGCCCCTGTACATGAGAATTTCACCATTATTTAGCTTGTATTCCTCAATTTTCTACTGCAAAATACCTTGCTATAATTTTGTCACTAATTCCTTGTAATGCAAATCTAATTTGGCAGCCTCTGTAATTTTGTCTTTCAAATCTGATTGGTACATGCTAATGGTTGTACCATGCATTTCATGCACTCTTCTGCTAAGCACATCATCCACTTTGTTCTCTTTTCCCTTGATATGCTTTATATCAAAGTCATACTCACTTAAAAATTCTAACCATCTACTTTGTCTAGCATTTAGAGTTGGTTGATCAAATAAATATTTTAGACCATTATGGTCTGTTCTTAGCTCAAACCTTTTCCCCATGAGGTAGTGTCTCAATTTCCTCAAGGTATGCACTATGGCTTCCAACTCTAAATCATGAGTGGCATAGTGTCTTTCATGATCCTTTAACTTCCTTGATTCATAACATATAACAAACCCATTTTGACTAAAGACTCCACCAACTCCCTCTTTACATGCATCTGTGCATACAATGAAGTTTTCATTTGGGTCTGCAATCCTTAGTATTGGAGAACTTGTTAGTAACTATTTCAATTGTTGGAAACTTTTTTCACAATCCAATGTCCACTGAAACTTCACACCCTTTCTTTGCAAGGAAGTGATTGGGTGTGCAATCTTTGAGAATCCTTCAATAAATCTCTTGTAGTATCCTATAAGGCCCATGAATGATCTTACCTCTGTCACATTCTTTGGCTTTGACCATTCTCTAATGGCTTCTATCTTCTCAGGATCCACTGCTATCCCATCCTTTGAAATGATGTGCCCCAAATAATGAATTTTATTTTGATAAAATGAGCACTTGCTCAACTTGGAATACAACTGATGCTCCCTTAATACTTGCAACACCATTCTCAAATGATTCTCATGATATTATTCTGACTTAGAGTATATAAGAATTTCATCAAAAAAGAAAATGACAAACTTGTCTAAATATTCTCGGAAAACACCATTCATTAAGCACATAAAAACAACTAGTTCATTTGACAACCCAAATAGCACCATTGTGAACTCATAATGACCATACTTTGTTCTGAAGGCGGTCTTGCAGATATATTCATCCTTAATCCTTACCTGATGGTATCCTGACCTATGATATATCTTTGAAAATATCTTTGCATCCTTCAATTGATCAAAAAGATCATCAATCCTTGGCAGAGGATACTTTTTCTTAACAGTCACTTTATTCAACTATCTGAAATCAATGCACAATCTTAAGGTTCCATATTTATTCTTCACTAACAATATTTGGGCACCCCAAGGTGACACAATTGGGCATATATACCCCTTCTTCAGAAGTTCTTCAAGCTACATTTGCAACTCCTTCAGCTCTGGTGTACTCATTCTGTAAGGAGTCTTTGACATTGGAGTTCCTCTAGGCATTAAATTTATAGAGAACTCAATATCTCTCTTTGGGGTTAGTCTTGGTACCTCCCTGAACACATCTTCAAACTCTTTTAGGACTACATAATCTTCCAAATTTGGCACCTTGTCTCTAGGTGTCTCT
Organism: Picea sitchensis; assembly: GCA_010110895.2. Classification (NCBI taxonomy): domain Eukaryota; kingdom Viridiplantae; phylum Streptophyta; class Pinopsida; order Pinales; family Pinaceae; genus Picea; species Picea sitchensis. The sequence continues at coordinate 1,465 of SNQJ01S0016334.1, read as the reverse complement.
TCCATATGTGTTGCAAATATTTGACACCCTTTCCTGTAACATTTCTTCAGCTGTAATGATGAAATCTCTGATGGTTACTTCCATGGGAATTCCCTGCACTATCCTTAGTTTCCCTTCCTCATCCAAGCAAGTAAATTCTTTCTTATGATAGTCTAGGAGAGCATGATGGTGGTCCAACCAATCCATCCCAATTAGACAGTCATAGGAACCTAAAGGTAAGATGTTTAAATCTGCCTTGGTGTTCAGTCCATTCATGTTCATAATACATGACTCAACCATCTCACTAACTTTTCTTTTGGCTCTAGTAGCCAGCTACACCAACCAAGATTTCCCATGCTTTCTTCTTGGAAAATGAAAAATTTCCACTAGATTAGGATCTATATAACTATGACTAGCTCCTGAATCAATTAAAATAGCAATGGTTTGGTTGTTAATCATACCTTCCACTTTAATCATATGTGACTGATATTCTACTTGCTTGTTTTCAAGGGCTGCATAGATCCTAGGTACATTTTTTCCCATGTCCTCCACTGTTTCAACTTGTTGTACATTGTGAATAGTTCTCCCTTTTTCACCCCTGTGAGGACAATCTTTGTACATGTTATCTCCTTTACAACCCCAACATTGAATAGGTGGTTGCCTTGGCCTTTGACCTCCTTCGTCAATCGTTCTGGGCTCTCTAGGAATTTGTTGTCCCTGTGGATTATTTCTGAAAAATGGTGGCTTAGACCCCTTCTTCCTTTGATCCATCTTGAATTTATTTTTGTCTTCCCAAGATTTTTGGAAAGTTGGCCTTGATTTCTGCTAATCATATAGGCACTTAGCTCTCCTTATGGTCTCCTCCAATGTCTTGGGATCATCATACTGTATTTTGTCACTAATGAAGGATGGCAATCCACTCAAATACCTTTGAATCTTAACTGTCTCATCCTTGATGAAAGAGACATACTTCAGAAATTCTAGAAACCTTCTTTCATATTCATCTATTTTCATACTCCCCACCTTGAGTTCAAAGAACTCTTTCATTTTCTTGTCATAGTACCTCTTAGTCAAGTATTTCTTCTCAAAATACTTCTTGAATTCCCTCGTGACACTTTTCTCTTTAATATTTTGCACCTGCACAAGTTGATCCCACCACATGGATGCCTTTTCCTTGAGTTGATAGATAGCAATTCTACCTTTTGCATGAGAAGAATAGTTATGCAATTGAAAATACTTTCTCATTCCCAATAGCCATGTTTCTGCATCTTCATCCTTCTTGTGCTCACCATCAAATGTAGGAGGTTTGATTTTGTTCATTTCTCATCGTAGCTCATCCACCCCAGTGTTATAACCCTAAAATGCACCATACAGGTTTACCTGGCATCAGGCCAACTCATGCCTCTTCCTAGCCAAAGCCATGCTGAGAAATTCCTCAAAAATCACTTGAAAACAAGCAACCCGCGCCCTAACTTCTCACTGGGCG
>SNQJ01S0016333.1:147718-160468 GCA_010110895.2 Picea sitchensis | reverse complement strand
ACTTAAGGAAAAGGAAGAGTTGTGGAGACTGAAAATTAGAGCTACTTGGTTGGCAAGTGGAGATGAGAACACAAAGTTTTTCCAAGCATTTTCTAAAGGTAGAAGGTGTGTTAATACCATTTGGCACCTGACAGATCAGGAAGGAAATCTGGAGAACTCTTTTGGGGGATTGTCAAGATTAGAAAAAAGCACTTAAGCTACAATAGAAGAAGTGGTTCAAATGGTCCATATCTTTCCAAGTTTTGTTGATGAAGAGGACAATAGATTATTGCTGCAAGAAGTAACTAAAGAAGAATGAAAAGAAGTCCTTCAAAGTTTTCAAAAAAAAATCCCAGGTTCATATGGATGGACTATTGAATTCTTTCTGGGTTTTTATGATCTTTTGGGACAAGATATGTTAAAGCTGGTAGAGGACACTAGAATCACTAGACAAATACCACTAATCTTAAACTCCACCTTCATATATTTAATTCCAAAAACTGACAATTTGGTGTCTTTGGATGAATTTCGTCCAATTTCCCTTTGTAACTGCGTCTACAAAATTGTCTCAAAAATTATAGCAAGAAGGGTGAAAAGAATACTCTCAGAAAGAATTTCGAGTGAGCGGTTTGGTTTCTTGAAAGGAAAACAAATTCATGAAGCAATAGGAGTAGCACAAGAAGGACTACACAATATTAAATCTAGGAAATTGAAGAGCGCGGTGCTAAAAATCGATATCTCCAAAACCTACAACATAGTAAGTTGGCTTTATATTCATTTATTACCTACTCACTTGGGATTTGTAGTTCCCTTCATCAAGTGGATTATGAGTTGTATCACAACAATCTCCTTTGCAATGCTTATTAATGGCTCAGCATCATATTTTTTTCACTCAGAAAGAGGCTTAAGACAGGGTCGTTCTCTTTCTCCTCTTCTCTTTCTCTTAGTCGTGGAAGGACTCGGTAGAGAAATTTCGGAAGCAAAAAGAGTAGGATCCTTCTCTGGAATCAAATTTCCACAAACTCTATGAATTACACATCTTCTCTTTGTGGATGATGTGCTAATCTTTAGTATGGGCTCCAGATGGGATGCAAAAACTTTAAAAAACATCCTCTGTCTTTTCCCAAAAGAAACTAGCATGGAAATTAATGAAGGAAAATCGTCCATCACAACTAATTTGCTTACTGAAGATGAATGACATGCCTTTAGGCATCATTTTCCTTTTGATGAAAATAATATTGATGATAGACTGAAATACATGGGTTTCTTTTTAAAACCAAATGACTACAAAAAGGAAGACTGGAAGTGGCTTTTGAAGAAATTGGAAAAAAGATTAAATACTTGGAGCCATAGGTGGCTTTCACGTGCAGGAAGACTTGTATTATTCAAATCGATACTAGAAGCCATTCCAGTTTACTGGATGTCACTCTCTTGGATCCCAAAGGGAATCTTGGAAGCAACAAGAAAACTCACCTTCAGATTTCTTTGGAGTGGAAAGAAAGAATCACATGTGACTCCTTAGGTTCGTTGGGAAAGGATCATTGTTCCTAAGGTTCTTGGAGGTTGGGGGTTGAAAAATTTATTTCTATTTTCCAAAGCACTAGCGGAAAAAGGAGGCCGGCGACTTTAAATTCATCCAGTCTTTGGACCATGGTAGTGGTTCAAAAATACATTGAGCCAATTTCTTTGGAGGAATAGTTTAGGAATCCATAAAAATCCCTGAAAGGAGCCTCGGTGATATGGAAGTCGATTATCAACTCCTTCCCAATCATCGGGGAAGGCCTTGGTTGGAATATAGGGAATGGACAATGAGTTAGAATGGGCAAATATCCTTGGTCGGGATGTGATGGACAACACATTCTCCCTGAACATCTTATCAATCATCTAAGAACCCGCAGGATTGACACTTTAAATAAGCTTGCAGAACCGAGACTAACAACCATCTGGTCCGAAGGATGGAAATCACTAAACTCGATGGGTTTATAAGAGGAGGATGCTACAGAGCTGGAAAGATATATAACAAGCTTAAAGAGATCACAGATCAGACTCAGAGATTGTGAGGATGAACTTATTTTGGATTCAGCTCCTTTAGGAATCTACACTCCCAAGGATGGTTATATCAAATTAAATTTAGACTTGCTTCAAAGAGAGCCAGTCTGGGGGTGGAAAAAGCTTTGGAAGCTGAATTGCCCAGCCAAAACAAGACTATTCATGTGGAATGTCTTATCAAACAAGGTGTCGACTTGGGAAATACTACAAAAGAGAAATAATAATGGACCAGGTTGGTGCTCCCTCTATAATTTTGAAGGAGAAACAACACTCCATATCTTTCTGGAGTGTCGTTACATAAAAGAAGTATGGAATGAAGTGTCGAGATTCTTTAATTTTCGCTGCAGTTAGATTGGTCCTTCGTTGGAACAGACTTGGTAGGACTGGTGGTCGAACATAGAAAACATGGGATACCGAGCCTTACCACTTTTGGTAATCTGGGGAGTTTGGCTAGCTCGAAAATCCCTCATTTTTAAAGGAGTTACTATGGTTCCAGAGATTACAGTTGTCAAGAGTATAGACATACTTTAATCCTTTTCTCTTTCTGTTGAAAGAGTCAAGACAAGACATATTCTGGAGGAAGTTATTGACAAAACAAAACCTTGGAGTTTTTTTTTATGGAGCTTCTCAAAACAATAGATGTGGGGGAGGAGGGATACTCTTTATCTCAGACTCTCACTATTTTTCTTTGACATTTTTCCTAGGGATGGGTTCAAACAATTATGTAGAATTGATGAGCCTTAAACTACTCATTGCTTTTGCCTTAGAAAAGGATTGTCACTCTTTCATTGTTTTTGGAGATTTCATGAATGTCGTTAACTCGATTAGAGGCATTCAAATATGTACAAACACTAGACTTGCTAATATAGTGGAAGACATCAAATTCTTACAAACCTATTTTGATTCTCTCACATGCCAACATGTTTACATGGAAAGGAACAAGGAGGCAGACATGAGGTCGAAAGAGGGGATTAATTTGGATCTGGGCCAATGTAAAGTAATTGAAGTATTAAATGAACACATTTAGGAATATATACACCAACCATTTTTGTGAATACAATAGACATAAATTACTGCACTATGAAAGAAGCTTTTATGTACAAGCTTTATATAATGAAAAGTCCATGCATACTCTATACATCAACAATCCATTACATGATGTAAAATTTTGAGCTACATCAACAACAATTAGACTCCAGACACAACAACTGATCAGGAATACAGTTTGAAACTGTATCTGCAGAATACAATTTTGTTCACATCTCATGAAATAAAATTACGTTTTTTTCCTTGGAAAAAAAAATTAATTAACTGAAATTAGTTAGAGGATAGGAATTAAATATAAATGAAAAAGAGAGTTACTTTGTTATTATTGATTAATGTATAAAAGGTCAAATTATAAACTAAGATGACAATTGAACAATAATAATTGTTAAATAATAATATAATTAAGAGCAATTAATTATTGGAATTTGTTAGAGGTTATGTATTGAGGACAAAAAAGAATAATTAAAAAATAAAGGATTTAGGAAGGTAGAAAATCAGTTAAAAAAGGAATGCATAGATGAAAAAGTTGAATAATAAATTTAAAATAATGGTTAGTTAATAATAATTATTAAATAATAATATTATAATTAATACTAATTACATAATAATTAAAATTAATTAGAGGTTAGGAATAAGAATAATTGAAAATCATGGATTTAGGATGAATAAATTCATAATTATGGATTTATGATGATAAAAATTATTGATTAGAGATTGGAATGATGAGAATTTCTAACAAATGCATGAGGGTTGTGCGGGAACGGATGAGGAAAGGGTGGCACATGAAAGCCATAATAAAGTTTAGTTTGATTGTCTGATGCGATGAATGACATGTTTCCACGATTGGGTAAGTTTATACCCATCTTCACGGTTAAAATTGTTAGGATGTTTTTCGATTTCGAGAGCTTCGCATATGACGCAAGAAGATATATGGGGTGTTGAGGCCAAGATTCTGGTCTTGTCAAAACAAATTAGATGTTTAGCATTGAAAGAGTGTTCAATAATAGATGATTTAGAGATGTTATTGTGGGTTGTGTCCGCTATGTGTTCATTGAGAGGGATTTGAAGGATCTCCCAGTTTGGCCAATGTATGATTTTCCACAGGAGCAAGGAATTTGGTAAACTCCTAGGCCAAGCATTGGGTTAGATTTATCTTTGGCAGATCTGAAGGATTGTTTGAGAGTTTTTAAAGGCTTGAAGATGGTTTTGATATTCTTTTTGGCAAGAATTTTGGATATGTGATCAATAGTGCCTTGGGTGTAGGGAAGAGAAAGGAGAGCTAGGGTGGGGGGGAAGAGGAGAAAGAAAATTTTGACTTAGGGTTGCGAGATGACTAGAAATATTTGTTAATTTGAGAGGAGGTGTAGCCATTGGACAAAAGGGCCTTGGTTAGGTGAGATTTTTCCTTCTCAAGAAATTGGGGATCAGAGATTCGAATTATTAAAAATTGTTTTCATAAGTGTTTGGAAAATCCACAATTTTATTATTCATTTGTTAAATGAATAATAATATTGTGGATTTTAGCCCCTGGGGGGCAGCTCAATTGGCATGTATCGCAATATGAAGTGTTATGTTTGATGAGGTTCCGAGTTCAAATCCCCCCGAATTACCAGTGCCTACAGAAGGGGCATACATATCACACCTGGAGGTTATAGTGGTAGCGGTCAAAATCAACCCCGTGTCACGCGAGTACAAGACCGACCCAGTTGTCGATTCCGCTAGATACAAAAAAAAAATATTGTGGATTTTTCGAGCATTTATGAAAACAACACTCATCATAAAAAACTTATTAGTCAATTTTTATTTTTATTTTCTTAAAAAAAAAATTAAGGGTGTTTTTTTCTCCAGTTTAATTATTTTCTTAATGTAAATTATTAAAAAAAAATTAATAGTAAAAAAATTATCAATTAATAACACTTTTAGATTTGTCCCAAAGGTGTAGATCAATTGACGATAAACTACACTATTAATGTGCTCCTTTTGACGTCATTGGTTCGAACCTTGCAAAGTCATGTGTACCATGTGTAGAATCGCATGGGTACGCCTAGATGTTATCATGGTAGCGATATGAATTGATTGTGTGTCATGCAAGTATGAGCCCACCCAGTTGTTGATTTTGTCAGATACAAAAGAAAATAACACTTTTATATTTAGGACTCGATTTTTCAGTGTCGTATTTGTGTTGGTGCTAGTGGTCAAGGCCACATTTCAATCGGGTCATAGTTTTAACTCCAAAAAAGGGGTGCCAGTGGTAGCATCACTTTTCAATTCGAGGGCCAATTTTAGGGTTTTGTTTGCAATGTTTTTGCAATGTCAAGGGCATTATTTAAAACAAGTTGCAATTTTAACCACCTCCCCCAAAAATGGCGCTATTGGTAACACCACTTTTTGAATTGGGGGTTGATTTTGGTGTTTTTTACACAAACCAAATATATTTTTGGGCTAGAGTTGTTGTTTTGAGGTCACAATTCTCGTTAAGTTGGTACAACTTTGTTCAACTTGTTTTATCAATAATTTCACAACAAGGAATTTAGTCTTTTCACACTGATAATCAAAACTAGCTATAAACACCAAAACCTCAATTTGAAAAAAGAGTTGATTAATCACATGGTGTGCATTTTTTGGTCAAGTATTCAACCAAAAGGTGATTTATTCTATGTCATGAAGTATTTAAAGATAGTGTGGGATACCTATTGCATAGATATGATACACTACCCTCTTTATGACTATCCTTCACTAGTTCCCATAAGCGAGTGGGGTGCATCAGTAGAGGATTCTAAGGAGAAGAAGATGAAAAATGAGGGAATGAAGCCAATAATTGGAAAGCTAAAAGGGTAGTTATAATATAATATACATTGATTAAATCATTTTTCATTTGACCCGACTGACTAAATAACATTCAAATGCATTTCAAACCTTTGATAGGTTGAAAGACACTTCAAATGGTACAAAGGATAGATTGGATAAGGTCAGGAAACACAAAATTGGCCCTAGAAGCTATGCTAAAGTAAAAGGGAGATAGGTAAGTAATGCAATTTAAAATCTTCCATTACTAAATTGTTCAACTATTATTTAAATATAAGTCAAAATTGATTATGTTATGTTATGATATGTAGTGAATCGACTTTGGCAATATGCCCACCTAAGAGGATCTAAAAATTGTTCTAAAAAATAGGGTATTTCAATGTTGAACTCCTTAAGAAACTATTCACACACCTAGATCAAATATCAGTACACTGGTGTATTAAATTGTTAAAACCCTCGACGAGGGAAACAATCCATGACCCCAACCAATGTGGTCACTTGAGGAAATTTATTAATGCAAAAGAAAAAAAATGTACATAAGAGTTTCTCACAATTTATCTTTAGAAAATGAACCTACATGGTCTTTAAATAAAGATCATGGACCAATCAGGTGTTAAGTCACAGATCAATAGTTGTTAGTATCAAGGATAATATGAGTTGTTGGATCAATTTATGTCTAGAACATATCATGACTACTAGATTACATAACTACAAATGCATCCTACTGCATACTAAAGCAACACACTTTTACCTAAAGACACATTATACCAAGTTGATCTTAACTAACTCCTAAGTGTCTAAATATCCTAACATTCCCTCTTAAGAACAACTTGGGATAAGATTGAAGGATTTACAAGGGTGACATAATAGGAGAAGGAATGATGCATTAGAGCCTATCCCCCCTTAATGACAACTTCATGAACTCATAACATAGATTGAAGTTTGGAAAAATTCACTTATGTAAGAGACTTTGTGAAAATTTATGCAACTTTATCATCTATAGGGAAAAACAAAACTTCAAGAACACGATCATGAATGAGCTTCCGATGAAGTGCATTCGTAGCTCAACATGTTTACCATGATAATGTTGAACTTGATCTTTGGTGAGCTTGATGGCACTCTGATTATCACACCAAAGGGTGTTTGGATGCTTCTACTAGAAACCAATCTCAAAAAGGATACGATGAAGCCACAAGGCTTCTTGACTTCCATTAACTATTGCTCAGTATTATGATTCTGCTAAAGAAAGAGCAAGAGCCTATTGTTTCTTACAAGCCCAAGTGACAGGTTTGAAACCAAGACTAAAAATGTAATTGCAGTAGAATTTTGACCACCAAGGTTTCTATCCCAAGGTTTATTGACTTTGAAATGAACCAACAAAGGAGACCCCCCTAGACTGTAATGTATCCCATACTAAACTATAACCCATATTTACTAAACTATCTTTTTTTCTTATTTTATATGGCTCTCATGGGGTGTTTGAATATACTAGGCAACAAGACCAATAACAAAGGAAATATCGATGGGTATGAGTCAAATATAAAATGTCGCCAACTAACTAGTGGTACAAAGTGGAATCTACTTTGGGTGTAGTACAAGTGGCAACAAGTTTGACTCTAGAATGGAAGGGATAAGAGGTTAGTTTACAATATTCCATGTGAAAGTAGAAAAGAAGGTCACATGCATACTTAGATTGGGAGAGATAAATTCCTTCCTTGGTTTAAAATACTTGGAGGCCAATGCAAATAGCCTAAGTCTATCATTTGAAATTTATTCTTAAGGATGGATTTCACATGGGTTAAAAGTTTAGGGTCACCACCAGTGAGGATAAGGTTATCAACATAAATAACAAGTATTATGAGATGAATTCCTACTTTATTGGTATATACATTGGGTTTAGAATGACATCTAGAAAATACAATGTCAAGAAGAAAGTTATTTATTTTACCATATCAAGCTCAAGGAGAAATATTGTGTGTCAATAAACAAATCATAGATATAGTTAGAACTATTGTGAGTGTAATAGGTAGGATTAAAATTTCTTAATGGTTGATTATCTTTTTTCTTTTCCATGGAAAACCTCATGGGATCCCCCACCTCTTCCATGGAATATCTAGATAGAGGGAAACTCAACCACTCGTTGTAATAGTGGTTGGTAACCTAGAGGGAATAGGCCATATTTGAACGTGTGACCTATGCCCTCCATGTCAACAAAATTCCTTATGTGAATGGTTCAACAGATTGAGGCAACCCTTGAGTCTACTAATGGTTCATCACTTATTTAATAAGTGTCCAATGTTATTTATGTATAGAACTACAATATTTGGTGTAGAAATTTATTCGTTATGTTTAGAGAGTACAAATTTTAGAGTAGATGCTTAGATCCATAATATTTTTGGACATTTATATTTATAAAGTACATAGTTTGGAGTAGATTTTTAGATCTATAGTATGATTGGACAATGGAGTTTCATTAAATCGTAATTAAAAAAAGCATGATTTCATTAAATAGAAAAGAAATTGCATTCTATATATGTTGAGCGACATTTCATAATATCCTTCAAAAAAATCCATATCTCTTTGTACAAGACTTCCTCACATGACCTATGCAAACCCAAACCATAATAGTTCCATACATAGTTCAACATTGACATCATCCCCTTCTAAAAGTAGGAATTTTCTCAGATCTATCTCTAATATATTTACCCATTATCAATGTAAGTCCAAAAACAAACAACAATACAAATTATTACAAAAATTAAAGACCGAAAACACATTTATCTTCAATTCATATAAAGAAAATTACAATAAAAAAGATGATGTTCATATTCAAAAACAAAACAATCCACCTCCTCCCAAATCTTCCAACAACAAGGCTCCAATAGCACACCTTCTTTTGATAACATGTCTACCTTTATGTTCCTTTCCTTATGTTGAAAAGAGATAGGATTAAAAAATGATTTTAGAGTGAAAAATAGCATCCAAAATTGGGTGTAAAAGGAAATTTAGATAGAGAATTGTGCCTTCGATCCATTTAACTATGACCTACGTGTCTACAAATATTTGAACCTTTTTTGCCCCTTTTTTATACAACAAAGATAAGAGTGAATTTTAGTGCGAGAAGATATACATAATTGTTGGTGCCTCTTCCCAATCTATCTTTGAATTTAACCAATATGACACTAACAAATTCACAGTATCCCTTGCTCCACAACACTGAGGCTCCCCTTGAGAAGCATCATCAAAAATGATCTAGGCCCTCGATCTATCAATTTCCTCCTCCACAATTTGTTTGTAGGATTTTCATCTTTTAATTGAGGAAAACTATTGATAATATTTAGGCTTTCAATTTCACATTGTATAGGAAGGACGAATCATTTTCTTCGATGGAATACACATCTCGGGAAACCCTCCATGTACTTCCCCTTCTTTCGAGGATGGTACAAGAGGTAAACTAGTCAATTTCATTTTTGGAAAACTAACCCAACAGGGACATCGAGTGAAGCCCAATAATACCTACAGAGGTAGCCAGTTGTTACACATCAAAATTCCTCACTTCGATAATGTCCCATTATCATTATCACAAGTGTCACACTTTTGTCGCAAGTGTCGCAAATATCATATTTTCATCCTGCATATGTCGCATTGTGAACGACACCATAGAAACACTTGATACACCCTCTAAGACATGTTAGAAGAGGAAAACACATCATTTGGCAAGCTTAGAAAAATATTTTTCCTTGAGAAATGGCCATCTTAAATGCATTTTTGGAATATCAACACTCCCCTGCTCACATGCAGGAAGCGCTAACGCTCCTTGTCCACCTAGCAGGGAGTGCTACAACGCTCTATTGTCATCTTTGAGGGAGCATCGATTGGTTGAGAGAATCATGGGAAGAAATCCCCCTTATCTCTAAGGACAACTAGAAATTATCCGAGTTGGTTTGGCTTGAATCCAAGATTTAGGCTACATCTAAGTGAGATACCACAACTGATGGAGTCATATCCTCAACTTATTCCAAAGATAACTAAGGTGGTTGAGCCTCTCAAAGCCTATAAAAGGAGGCATTCTCATGGTGAAAAGGAGGGAGAATATCAACAAAAAGTATTGTCATTTTGATCATGGATATTTCGAGCAAGGGTTTGGACAAGGAGGACTTGGAGAGGTTGTTGCATCTGCATCTACAGATTGTAAGTTCCTTGTAATGTTCTCATTAATATATGCTTGGTATGTTTCCTTCAAGTTTGTGTATGATTGCATAGGCTTGTATTTTCTTGATAAATCTAGTTTAAACTAATATTGGTAGAATAGGAAGCATGCATTATCTTTGTTGTCTATTGAATTGAAGATCTCATTAAAGGGCATGAAGATCAAGTTCAGCCTAAACTAAGCGAGGACAAGCTTCAAAAAGAGACACATCATACTTTATTCCTCTTTTTCCTTCGACTAGTTTAACTAAATTTAAAGGAATGTTAGTGTCCAATGTTAGCATCTTTCTATCTTGGTAATAGGGGTCTAGGATCCAAGAGGATATTCACCTGTCTTCAAGGCAATTTTCCTACAACAGAAATTGGTTTAATCCACTGGGGAATGAAGCTTTCAGTTTTGGTTTCTTTCCTTGGTTTTGTCTTAGATTTTGCTCATATTCAGATCCTACTTGTTGTGTTTTTTCTCTTTTATACATCTGTTGTTAGTCCTGAAGTCATCTCACACAGAATGTTGATCAAACTTCCTGAGTTTTTTATTTTCTGGGTTGATTTTTTTTCTTTCTCAGAAACATGTGCCCTCTGCCTTTATAGCCAGAGTGTTGATTTCAGTATCGACACTCCCCTGCAGTGATTTAGAGAGCGTTGTAGTGCTCTGGTGCCGATATAACCAGAGTGTCGATTTTTCTCCTTTTTGAAAAATTGTTGAGTACGTTTGTACTGGGTGTAATTTTTTGGGTTTTTCTTTTAGCTCAAGACTTGTTTAGACAGCTTGTGTTTTCTGTCAAACTTGCAACCTGTTTCTTTTTAATACTTTTTTTTTTTTTTATCTTTGTTTTGATTTTATAAGTATTTCTTTGCTATGAAATCAATCTTTCTCTTCAAGATTTTGGGTTCATTTTGATACTTTCTCATTTATCTGATCTGTTGAGGGTTATTGTTTGGTATTTGATATTCGTATCTTTCCAAGAAAATTTCTCAAGTGTGTTTTTTTTGTTTGGCATTCTTTTTGGAAAGTTTAGTTTGTTTTTTTCTTCTTATTGATTGTAGCGAGAGTGCCTTTTTGTTTGTATGATTCTTGCTTCCCATTGTCTAAAAGATGCAATAGTGAAATGTTTTTATTGGTAGGAGAAGCATTAAAACAAATCAATTCACATTCATAATCAAACGAAATGATACCTTTTACGATTGGTTTTTGGATACTAGAAACAATTTCCGAATGATTTATCATTGAAATGGATTCTTGTTGAAACTAATTGCATGAAATTTCTGCATTCTTGTGTTTGGTAGTGAAAGAAAGAAAACTCTTCTCCTTCCCATAAATAGAAGTTCATTGAAATTAATATTTGCTTATCATTCTTTTGAATCTTTGGGATTCGAGTCATAACATCATTAGTTTCACTCTCATTCACCTCTGAGTAAAGAATAGCCACTAAAATCAACGTTAATTAAAAATCGATCTAGAAACTTTTTCTTTTTAGATTCTTCCACCAACATTAGACTAAGATTAGCACTTTGGATTAGGATGTGAGTATAACTCTCCAAAGAATTCAAAACAAACTTGGCATCTTGCGATAGGGAGAGTAAATCTAATTTTTGTATAAGCATAGTTGGGATCCCCCTCTCACACAGGGGTTACGCACAAGGTCGCGTTCGAGAGAGAAATGAAGATTATCCCTCCAAGATTTAACCATTCATAGTAGTAAGATCGTATTTTGGGGGTTCTTCTTGAGGTCCAACTATATTCATTTGGTCTTGGTTCTTCATGAATTCCGAATCCGTTCGGGGTCCTCTAGAGTTCTACTGGTACACTTTTCTTCAGTTTTCGTGAAGAATTTCAGACTTGTTATACTGCCCATACGTTCGGAATGGACTGTCGACTGTACCCTCCCAGAGGCTAACTGCAAGTTGGTGTCCTTAGTAGCCTTAATATTTAGGGTCCTCACACAAGGTGATGGTGAAGGGAAGTCTTCATTGTACCTGGAACAGACGTTGGTCAAACTCACTTAGGTTCCTTGGAGGGTAAATCCATGATTATTGTGTGGAAGCTTGCACCAAGGCGTAACTTCGTTAAGAAGGTCACCAACGTAACTGTTCCACCCACTCATATCCTATCCCCTTCTCTATTTGGTCATGTGATGTTGGATTTCATCACCAACTAGTATGGTCATTGAGAGAATGGTTTGCTTTCCTGTTGGTTCTTCTAGATTTTTAGCATTTGTTGTTTGTTTACTTAATCATTTTTCAAAATTGAGACTGTAGATGATAAAGGTCTTCATAGATCATGTAGGATGCAAGGGTTTCCTCCAGAAGGCTACAAACCCTTACGTCCTAATTCACCTGAAGAAATTTACCATGAAGAGGTAGAAAATCGCTTAGATGCTCGGAGCATTTCTACTCCTTTGTTAGAAAATCTTGAAAGCGACTTGGTTACGGTTCAGGATCCCATTCATCATACTATCCCTGTGTCAGAAGGTCCTATCGAACCACTCCTTTTTCGATTGGACTCATTCGGTAACGTAATATAAGAGGAAGTCCCTCGTCTTTCGTTGAGGCCATACATTGAAACACAGATGGAAGACACTGTTGGAAGATTGGTTGTTGTCATTGATGTCAACCCTAGTCATGGGTTTTGGACCGCAAGATTGATAAAGGTATTTGGAC
>SNQJ01S0016333.1:115694-147708 GCA_010110895.2 Picea sitchensis | reverse complement strand
GCATGGTGTATTGTGGTGTATTGGTGTAACTCTTATACTATTGTTCATTTCTCATTTGATATAGTTGAATGGTTTAAGTATAAGTTGAAAAAGGTTTTAAATTGTACTTGATATTGATTCACCCCCCTCTTAGTATCAACAGACACATAACATGATTATAATGAGTACACAACTCTTGTCTGGTCTGCTGGCATAGAAAATCCACAACATACACTTGTTCGTTCCATATGGAGGACTCCATTGGGACGTGATATTTACAAACATTTCAACTTTAGTCGATCACCTCTTGACCCTCATGACCCTCTTGCCTCTACTGTTGCCGAGGCATGACCGTCTGGTCATACTATTGATCGTACCATCGAATGAGTAGTCAATCTTGTTGATATGTGCACAAATCCAACATAATGTTGGAGTCATAACACCTGATCATACACAAGGTACTTCGACCGTTATTCCCACCACTACACCTTTTCACACCACAACTCCTTATGTTCCTCAGAATCTTGTTGTAAAACCTATACATCAGAGAATGCAAAACCCTGCCATACACACACAATCAACTGCGGGAAAAATATCGATCGGGGGGAAACCATCATCTAGTGGGCCCATCCCTCTTGGGGGAAAGTCATCCTTACACATACCTGCTGGGGGACAATCCCCTTTTATTGGTCAAACCCCAGTGTTCACTCAAACTATGGAAGGGGGGCAACCCCCTTTTGCTAGAAACCCTTCATCATCCTAGCGAGCACCTCAAGAAGGTACATTTCATCAACCTTACCAAGGAAGGAAATCATACCATAACCCCCAAGGAGGAATACCAAATCATGTTCCTTCCATATTATATTTTGGACAACCTTATCCGAGTGTCCCAAATCCCACTCGGGGTCCTCAAGGACAAGACTCTTATCCTCCCCAAGGGTCAACTCTTTACCCTCCATAGGGACAAACTATTTACCCTCCTCAAGGGAATACTGTTTATCCCCCACAACCTAATCAACCGACTTATCCTCCTCAGAATCAACCAGGTTTCCCTCCACTCATGAACATTCCTCAACAACAATCGAATCCTGCCTATACCGGTAAAAAAAAACCATATATGGGAGGGCCTATTGGATACAATTATCCACCTCAACCAGTTTATTGCCCCACTATTGTCCCCATGCCACATCAGTATCACCCTCAGGTTAACCAACAACTACCGTTCCTCACCACGTTGGATCTACTAGACTTGTCTCGGTTGACAAATGATCCCATATTACATTTTCCTTTATGGCTAGTAATTCCTGCTAAATTACCTTCTGACATCCCTAAATTTGACGGTAAACCTGACGAATACCTGAACAACCATGTTATGAAATTTCATCTATGGTGTTCATCGAACTCACTGATGGATGATTTTATATGTTTGTGTCTTTTCCAGCACACACTCACGGACTCTGTAGCCAAATGGTACATTGAACTTCAACATGGAACCTTTCAATATTTCAACTCCTTAGCTATGGATTTTCTCACAGATTTTCAATTACCCATCCGTTACGAGACTGGTACAAAAATCTTAACCTCACTTCGTTAAATGAACTCCATACATATCTCTGATCACATTCATGAGTGGATACGACGACGAAGGTTGATTAAAGCGACCATTCCTGACCAGTTATTGGCAGAACGGTTTACTAAATCTCTTTTACCCCAATTTCTCATGACGTCGCCATGGGTGGTGTTTTCACTATGGAAGAAGCCATTGCTCAAGCTCAGTACTTAGATTTTTTTTATTCCCAATATGGTACGGTGTATGCGTTGATACCAAATGCTCCTCGTACGTCTAACAATCTATCCAAACCAACTTTAACGACTCACACAGATGGAGTCATCGGTGTCGTCAAAACCCAATATTCATCACAGTCGGTTGGATCAGCCAATCACTCTGTTTCTGCACCCGTCACCAGTTCGAATTCACTCTCCTCTACCTCCCCCCTCGACTCAAATATATGAGGTGAATGCAATCCAATCTACCTCTTCGCAACAAACCGGGGGAAAGAAGAAAACGAAAAATAAACCCAATAATAATAATAATAATAATAATAATGAAAATCCAAAAACACAAACTGCACCACCTACTCCTGAGAAGCAACCACAATGAAACCAAAATTCTCATGTCTCATTTTTGATGATGATCATTACACCCGAGACTTCTCTCATCATGAAGAAGTTGCAAAACTTTTCAAAGGGAATTCCAAACCCGCTATGTTAACACAACCTTTTCCTCAGCAATAGTCCATGGTTGATCAAGCCCATGCCCCTCCGGTAGGGGGAAATCCTAGTCATCCTCCTAGTGAGGAATCCTCGTCGAGGGCTCATATTTATATGTTCAATGGGATTGATATCACCACTCGCACCACAATGTATGGCAAACTGGCTAAACCTGATAAAGAGAAGGTCACTAACGGTACCCCATTAGATCCATCTCCCGCCACCGTTAGTCCTCCATCTGGATTGCTTTAGATTGAAAAACCCACTTTCGACTTTATTTTACGCCCTTCCGAGAGCACTATTCACAAATCGACTTTTAATCCTAGTTCACGTGTCACCCAAAACTACAACATTGTTGAAGATTTTGCTCAAGCATCGTGTTCTATGTCTACTCTTGAAGTTCTACAACATTGTCCAAGTCAATGTAGAACACTCTTATCCGCCATCAGCGCAATCAATCCTGAGTCGTCAAATAATATCACATTTAACCTTAATAACTTCAAATCATGACTTTCTCACCATCTTGCTTTTCAAATTGATGTAGTTGTTCATAACCAACACATTCACCACACCATACTGGATGAGGGAGATTCCACTTGCATCATGGCATTATCCTATTGGAAAGGTTTAAAATCACCTGTGCTTAATCAATCCCCTGCAATGTTACGAGCATTCGATGGGCGAGGTTTTCATCCTCACGGACTCTTGCAGTCCTTAGTTGTTCATTTGGGAGGTAATATTGTCTCTATTGATGTAGAGGTAGTTTATGCTCCCCTTGATTATAACTTGTTGTTAGGAAGAAGTTGGTTTTATTCCATGACTATCGTCGCTTCATCAATGTTTCGATGTGTACAATTCTCCTATCAAGGTAAAATTGTCACTATCGACCAGTTAGATTACTACACCCTCGATGCTTGCACTTCCGCCACCAACAATATTCCTTTCTTGGGAGATAGTAAGATCACTTATGAAAGTGTCAGTGTAGGTATTTTAAAAGACTATTCCCTTATGGGTACTTTCCCTGCACCACTTCCTCCCACCTCACAACACATTGCCATGATAAATATGATCTCGACTATGGCATATCAATCTTACGAACCATTTGATCCTTGGGTTGTGCCTAGCCCTTTGGAATTTGATGCACTAGGTGACGCTATGCCACTTAGTCCTATTGAGGCTTCATATGATGCTATCCAATCCACCTCTCCCTCATTGGACGACCAACATTTGTTGGCATCCAACACTTATTCATTGTCATTTTGGTTGGATTCCTTATCCTTTGCTTTCGAACACATCCTATGGATTTTTCCATGGGACGAATCCATTATAGAAATGCCTAGTATCAACGAGGTACCTTGGGATGACAACCATCATCGATCATCTTTTCTCCCTAGTCTAGATGAAATTGAGGAAGATATACACTCTATCTTCCCCCCCGGTGTTGTCAATTCTCCCCAAACTCCTATCCTTACCTAGGATACTACTTTTGAAGGGAATTTAGGAAAAATCTCTTCTACCATCACTATCAACATTTTGAGCAAAGTTGGTATTGTGGAAAATGTTCATCTCGGTGCTAATTGTTCACCTGAGGAAGTACAAGCTTACACCACTTTATTCAAATAATTTCGCAATGTCTTCTCTTGGAGTTACGAAGAAATGTCAGGGATCGATCCATCGATCGTTGTGCATGAGATAAAAACTTACCTAGGTGTTAAACTTGTATGAAAAAAACTTTGCCTGGTTCATCCTAAGAAAATTGCGACCATAAAAGAAGAAGTTGAAAAACTATTGAAGTTTAGCTTTATCTATCCCGTCCCCTTGACAGAATGGGTTTCCAACATTGTTTCGGTTGCTAAAAAACAAGGAATCATTCATGTATGTGTCGATTATAGATATCTCAAAAAGGATTGTCCAAAAGACAATTACCCAACACCCTTTATCAACCAAATCATCGATAATTGCGTTGGCAACATTATATTTTCCTTCATGGATGGATTCTCAGGTTATAACCAAATTGATATTCTACCAGCTGATCAGCATAAGAGAACCTTCATCTACCCTTGGGGGACCTTCGCTTATCGGAAGCTACCCTTTGGCCTTAAAAACATTGGTGCTACTTCCCAGTGGGCCATGTCATATGCTTTCCACGATATCAAACATATTTTGGAACCTTACCTCGATGATTTACCTGCTCATTCGTCTACTCGAAAATACCATATTGGTCATTTACGGGCCATTTTTCTTCGATGTCGGTTCTACCATATCTGTTTGAACCCTCATAAATGCATCTTCATTGTCAAATCAGGTTGACCCCTCGGATTTTTCATCTCCAAATACAGGATTAGGGTGGATGCCTTGAAAGTCAAAGCTATTCTCGCTTTACCCCCTCCCAACAATCTAACCCAACTACAAAGTTTGCAAGGGAAAGAAAACTTTCTTGACCGTTTTATATGTAATTACGCCGAACTCACTAAAGGATTTATGAGGTTGTTGCAGAAAGACACTCCTTTCATATGGGTTACACTGCTCAATGCTCCTTTGATGCTCTTAAGCATGAATTAACCCATACACCTCTTTTGCATCCTCCGAATTATGCCCGAGATTATATCCTTTATTTGGTTGCCTCTACTTCCACTATTTCTATGATGTTAGTTCAAGATGATCCTAACGATGACGAACATGTGATCTACTATATGAGAAAGAGTCTATATGGTCCCGAGCTCTGATATTCACACATTGAGAAGTTGGCTCTGGCAGCCATCATTGTCGTCCATAGATTTTTCCATTACATATTGTTACGCACTACCACGATCATTGCAGACTCCAACCCCATGTACCATATCCTTACATGTCAAGTCCTTGGGGGCAAGTATTCCAAATGGATTGTTATTCTTCATGAATTTGATCTCGAGTTTTCCAAATCAAAAGATAAAAAGTCGTTGGTTTTTGTGGAACTCATCTGTGATCTTCCCCATGATGATGAAGATACTGAGCCCAATGATTCTCTTCCCAATGAATCTATGTTCCTCATTATCATGTCAGACCCTTGATATGGAGATATTCTTTTCTATCTTCAAATGCATTGTTTCCATCTCGATATTTCTCGTGACGAACGTTGTCGTATTCGCTACCATTCTAAACGCTACCTTATCATCATCGACACTTTGTATCACCATGGTATTTATATTGTCCTACGACGTTGTTTAACCCATGATGAGGTTGAACACGTTTTGAATGACTGTCACCTTGGAGCTTGTGGCGAACATCTTTCTGGGATGGCTACATCCCAAAAAATCTTACGTGTCGATTATTTTTGGCCCTCCATCTTCAAAGATTGTATTGAGGCTATCAAAAGATGCCCACCCTGTCAAGTTTTTCAAAAAAATGCATGCACCCACCCTGCTCCGCTACATCCCATTGTCGTCGTCAGCCCCTTCACCAAATGGGGTATTGATTTTATGCAATGTAAGCCTACCTCATCCAGGGGGCATGGTTATATCATCATTGTCGTTGATTATTCACTAAATGGGTTGAGGCTATGCCCACTTTTCTTAATTATGGCCATACTGCATCTTTCTTTGTTTTTAACCACATCATCACTCGCTTTGGTGTCCCACAAGCTATTGTCATTGATCACGACTCACATTTTCAAAATCAGATGATGAGTGAATTGCAATTCAAGTTGGGTTTTCACCATGAAAACTTGCCCCCCTACTATCCTCAAGAAAACAAACAAGTTGAAGCTATCAACAAAGTCATAAAGACCATGCTTCAATGCATGGTGGGGACAAACAAAACCTCTTGGCACTTGCAACTTTTCTCCACACTTTGGGCCTACTGCACCTCAGTGAAAATTGCAACTAGATTCACTCCATTCCAATTGGTATATGGCATAGAAGTAGTGTTACCAATCGAGTGTGAGATCCCTTCGTTGAAACTCATCGTAGAAATCCTACCTCATACCTTTGTTGAAGAAGAACAATTCTTGTACTTAACCAAGTTGGATGAAACATGTCGTGATGCTACTCTCGTTAATTAGATGTATCAAAAACGAATGAAAAGTCAATATGAAAAATCCGTTCAACCTCGTACTTTTGTAGAAGGAGACCTAGTCCTCGTTTATGACCAAGCTCACGATAAGTTAGGGATAGGGAAGTTAGAACCTCTATGGCATGGACCCTATATCATAAAACGTGTATTACATAAAGGTGCCTATGAGCTAGTTGACTATGATGGAATATCTCTCGGTGAGCCCCGAAATGGGATTTACCTCAAGAAGTATTGTGCATAGAACATCTAGCATGTGTGCTTTGTACATTATTGTACTGTATTTTTTGGTTTGGTGTGTCTTTTCTCTTGCGTGTACGAGTTTTGTCTTAGTTGCTTATACTTTGTCTTATGATTGCGTGCGCAGATGACATCTCCCTTTCCCATCTTTGTCGGGTTTGTAGATGGCACTAGTCGACACACCCAGAACATTGCTTCTGCAGCTTGGGTCATTTACCACTCTGATGAGTTGGTGAGTTCAAGAGGAATTTTCCTAGGATTGACAACCAATAACATGGCAGAATATCATGTTGTCATTGAACTCTTAACCGAAGCCTCCTCTCTAGGTATATCTCATCTGATTATCAACCTAGATTCTCAACTCATGGTTTGTCAACTTAATCGAGTTTATGTCATTCACAACCATGTCTTATTGCGTCTCCACCTAAGAGTTCGTTGTCTCGAAAGAGTGTTTGAATTTATACAATACAAAAATATACCGAGACAACTCAAAAGAACGTTGGATTCGTTAGCAAATTATATATATATATAATGCGTGATAGAAAAAGTTTGTTTACATTAAAAAGTACACAATAGGGAAAAATATGGGCCCTCGTGCCCATGATATCATCATGAAAGACTACAAAATATATGGAGGATCCTATTCCTCCTTTATCACATTGTGCTCCAAGAAGCACACTACTGCACAAGCCACTCGTCAGAGCAAGTGGTTCAAACTCTCAGGAACTCCTATTGTATGCCTCTGTAGATGGAGAGGTACATATCGCCTCCTGAGAGGTGGGACACCCATGGTCAGACCTCAGAGGTTCCTCTCAACCTCCCAAAGTCCTCCCACTGCAACCTTCTAATCCACTATTATCTGCACGTCCCCATGACGTCCTAGTACCAACATATCTGGCAGACGTAATGCGCCTATGTGTGCATGATGAAACAAAACATATTTTAGATCCCTCTTTGTACACATAAAAACAATATAAAATATAACAAATAAAAAATACATGACAAGGTTTAGTTTCGTACTTGACACATCCCATTGAATTCCCTTGGGAAGCACTAAGTCTACACTGCCCCGAAAATCCACTCTAGCATATGGAAAATCCTCAATAACAATGAGTTGTCTCCTCCACCAAGTGAAGAAATTAGCTGTAAACTTAAATGTTGAGGGCTCGTTCCCTAATATCGGGGACAAACTAGTCCATCTCTCCATCCGTGGCTCGGTCGCAGGTCATGTTATTAATGCAACTTGTGGTTGCATCTGGGGTACTGGCTCCAAAAAGAATGAAACTAAGAAAGAGTCGTATCCAAACTGCTTCTTCCTACCTATCATGCACTTTGTGATATGTTCCTTCACATTCTGAAGGAACCCCACACTCTAGTTAAAAAAACTGGGCTCCACACATTGTAGAGTGTATGACATCTGAGATTTTAGAGCTAGATGAGCGTTGGTACTACCCACCAAGTTGGTAATGGAAAATAGAATTGATCTCAATTCCAAATCCCTCAAATATTTGATAACAATTCATCCGTCGACCAATCGAGATCCTGGTATACAGTGTTCAACAACATATACCTCAGTGGGTTGAGGAGTTTCCTGATGTCCAAAAAAAAGGATAGGAGGCCCTCTCCTTGAGAGGATGGTCAAAAAATACACATCGTCAAGCTCAATATTGAGCATATGTGGCCCAATACGAAATGCATGTTCAACATCATCCCATAATCCGATCATTTACTCAAGTAATAATACCTCTCTCCTCATTTTCTGTAGTTTGAAGTACTTGAGTAGACCACAATTTCTCAAAGAAGCCCTTACTTGACGGTTTTGCAAATCGACGATGTCGTTGAACTCATGTTAGTGTTCCTTCCATTCAATCATGGCTATATGATCCATGCAATCTGCAAATACAACCATGTAAACGTCTTTAGTCACCTTCTTATGGAAAAAAATTGTGTCTTTCTAGCTTAAAATGAAACAAATTTTTTGGTTCTGCACCGATGCTCCCCTAAGTTTTTTCACAAAGTGCTAGCACTGCCTAGGTATGTGCACCAGGGAACTGATATCTCAATCGGTGCTCCCCTCATCCCTTTGAGGGAGCGTCGATCTAGTTCAGTGCCTAGGGATTCCTAAGGAGCCCAGAACACCCTAAAAATGAGCTAAAACACAATTTTAAACCATGAAAAATGATTGGAAAGGCAAGGTGACCAACCTGGTATAGACAGAATCGGAAATGGTCGATCACAGCTCCCGTACTCACAACTCAAAAATCACCCTCCAAAGGTGGAAAATTCCAAAGCTAGAAGAATTTGGTAAAAAAATCAATTGGTAAATGCAATTCTTAACCTATTTTACTATTATAGGGTTGATTGTTTTTGCTAATATAAATTTTTTCTTGGGTTTTTTAATCTTTTTGAGGAGTCACTAATGCCCTGGGCCCATAATTGTCTATATTTGTGAGATTCTAAGAAGTATCTTTTCGAAAACCTGGTGACACTGACGAGCACAATCTTTGTTCTTTCTCGTGCTCAAAAAACATGAGAATGTAATCGAGTAGACTTTTATCACTTTTTCGGACTCATAAAGGTTACATGAAAAAGGAAACCCCCAAAGTCTCCTTTAATCTCTTTTCAGACTCTCTAAACATGAAAAGATTATCGAGTGATCTTGCTTTGTTTCACACTCGTTTAAAAGGTTTTGAAAGGGCGTCTCCCAAGTAGTAGTTTATCTCTTTTTCAGACTTCAGAGACTAAAGTTATGAAAAAGGACAACCTTGGAGTCGCCTTTAAGTTCTTTTCAAACTCTCTAAACATGAAAAACCACCGAGTTTTCCTTCTCTAGACACATTAAAATCACACATTAAAGGGCCCATATGGGACCAAACCTTTACTTCTTCTAGTTCGTTAAAAAAAGGAAGAGGGACTTATCGAAGGTCAGTTATATTGAGCATGTGTTATCCTCCTCGAGCTCATAAAAAAAAAGAGGTACTCGTCTATCTGGATGGGGGAAAATTGAAGGAAGTAAGCCAAGCTATCTTTTAGAATTGTCACAAGTCTCTCTTGCAGTCGCCCTTGAACACAACACTTTGTTTCTACCTGCATATTGAACACTTGCATAATCCTCTGAACCTCTGCCCTGAACCAATCACATGAGTCTTTCACTCCTTTGGGTCACCTGATGAATGTCACAGTATCCACTGCATTATGTTTTGGTCCATGTTACATTTATGTTGCCAAGTCATGTTGTGCCTCAGTGTTCAAGTGAAGTATTCGCCTCGAGAGTCAATCATCACAAATTTCCAGTTTCAATACTGGTGTTAGTCCATACTCATTTGATTCATCATATTACATCTCTATGTCAGTTTCGTGTTGATGATGGGGGATACACCAAGGGCATCCTTTGATGAATCTTTTCCTGTCGACTTCAACACATCATCCAAGAATTTGGCTTAGAAAACAATTATTACCTTGGGACCTTCATGCCTCCTCGCCTTTGACAGTGGGTTTACATCATTGACCTCTGATCGGATAACTCCACGAATGTTCGACTTCAGATCATTTATTCACATTCATTGGATTGTACTAGAGTACCTTGGGAGTCATTGACATCACTGATGATTTCCCTCGCGCTTGTTAATGGTTTACCTCAATGACCGATAATCAAGTGGTTTCTACCATGTTCGACATCAAAACATCTATTCACATGGCTAGATTCGTACCACATCGGGATTGAGACAAAGACCCTGGGTTGAGCATTCACTCTATTATCTTCTTTCACAAGATACAAAGGATATCTTTTGAGCATGTTGATATACTGTCACATAGATCCACATTGTATTGGTCCATGACTATGTTTTATCATCTCGTAGATCCACTGTGTATTTCTCGTGGCTACAATCAATTCATGTCATGGAAGTATAGATCCACATTGTATCTTTGGTGGTTATACCCTTAGTCAGTATCATCATGGATCCGCAGTGTATTTGTTGGTGGCCATACCTTAAGTCTTGTGTTACTCAAGCATCGGTATACCTGCCTTGGGTTTGAAACATATGATAACATTTGTTTGATGATTGTTTGCAGCTTCTACTAGGTTCTCTGACTCCATACCCTTGCTTTGAAAATATACAAAGCGCTTCAGCATCAACTTCCATCTTCTGACCTCGCACTTTGGGGGGAAATCTGTTACACGTCAAAATTCCTCACTTTGATAATGTCCCATTATCATTATCACAAGTGTCGTAAGTGTCAAAAATATCGTATTTTCGTCCTGCATATGTCGCATTGTGAATGACACCATAGAAACACTTGATACACCCTCTAAGACATGTTAGAAGAGGAAAACACATCATTTGGAAAGCTTAGCAAAATTGTTTTCCTTGAGAAATGGTCATCTTAAACGAATTTTTGGAAGATTAGCACTTCGTTGCTTACATGCAGGAAGCGCTAGCGCTCCTTGTCCACTTAGCAGGGAGCACTACAATGCTCTGTTGCCAGCTTTGAGGGAGCGTCGATTGGTTGAGAGAATCATGGGAAGAAATCCCCCTTATCTCTAAGGATAACTAGAAATGATCCGAGTTGGTTTGGCTCGAATCCAAGATTTAGGTTGCATCTAAGGGAGATACCAGAACTGATGGAGTCATATCCTCAACTTATTCCAAATATAACTAAGGTGGTTGAGCCTCTCGAAGCCTATAAAAGGAGGCATTCTCATGGTGAAAAGGAGGGAGAATATCAACAAAAAGTATTTTCATTCTGATTGTGGATGTTTTGAGCAAGGGGTTGGACAAGGAGGACTTGGAGAGGTTGTTGCATCTGCATCTACAGATTGTAAGTGCCTTTTAATGTTCTCATTAATATATGCTTGGCATGTTTCCTTCAAGTTTGTGTATGACTACATAGGCTTGTATTTTCTTGATAAATATAGTTTAAAGTAATCTTGATAGAACATGAAGCATGCATTATCTTTGTTGTATATTGAATTTCATATCTCATTAAAGGGCCTGAAGATCAAGTTCATCCTAGACTAAGTGAGGAAAAGCTTCAGAAAAAGGCACATCATACTTTATTCCTCTTTTTCCTTTGACTAGTTTAACTACATTTAAAGGAATGTTAGTGTCCAATGTTAGCATCTTTATGTCTTGGTAATAGGGGTCTAGGATCCAAGAGGATATGCACCTGTCCGCAGGGGAATTTTCCTACAACACCAGCTCTAGGACTTGACCCTGAGACCTCCTTCTTGTAATTTACAGCACTCAACCACTCAAGGTAACCCATCGGTCTATAGGAAGGATGAATCTATCATCAACTAGACAAGAATTCCTTGACAACCATATCCCCTAGGAAATAATAAAAGGAAGTGCCTTGAATCTCTTTACAACAACATTCCCATCCCATTTTCTAAGGCATTCTTCAATTAAAATTCCATTTCAATCCAAATTTATACCAGGTATGTAAGCAATTTGCTACCAAACCTATGAAGAATAAGGGCATGAACAAACTAAATGAAGGATATTTTCCTCATTTACCTTACATAAAAAAAAATTCTAGGACCAGACTTCTTCATTTTTCAAATTATCTCGAGTGAGTACTTTATTATTTAAAGTCAACCATATCAAAATACATGATTTTAAGGCGCATTTTTATTTCCAAATTTTCTTCCACCGCCAAACTAGATCACTTGCAATAGATCCTTCACATAAAAAATTAGAGTATAAGTACCCCTGATCTTTTTCCTCGACCAGAGTAGTTCATCTTCTTCCTCCTTAATTATTGCATGACTAACTATGAGCTTAAGAATACACCATCCCATGTCATTGCATCTTCACCTCCAAGACTAATTTTCTCTACTATTTCCATTCTTGTATTTAGATAGTAGTAAGATCATAATCAATTGCCTAAGAAAGAGTATAAATACCTTTTCCCTTAAGAATATTGAGAACATTATCCAACAACCTATAATCTTCCCCACAATCCACCTATGGTTCTAAACCAATTAATATCCTATGACCATCACCTACCTTCTAGATAAACCATCTCCCAATAAGAGGAAAAAATGTAGTTGTTACCTTTCAAATAATTGAGGCATTTTAACAAGACTTTGAAGGAGGTATTATCCAATCCTCCAATAAAGTTGGCTCAATGCACTTGATGTCATAATCCTTTATTAGTAATTAATCTCCAAACATTTTTTCAGACAAAGCTTTTACAAATTGATATACATTTTTTAGACCCCATACACCTATTTTCTTAGGCATTGCTAATATTTTCATTTGACTAATGGAATGCCTCTTTTATCTTTGCATCTAGACCATAAAAAGTATAGCTAATTATCCTTTATGCTGAGGAACTCCCTTTGGAGTAAACACTAAATTCATCCAATATACTAGAATGGTTTCGATCATTAATTTTACCAATATAAGTTTGCCATCAACTGACAATCACTCCAAACACATAACCTCTTTTCAACCTTTGCTATCAACCATTACCAATCATTTTTTCCATAATCATTTGGATTTTAAATGGTCATAGTTATTTACCAACGAAGTTGTAAAATTAAAATTATACAATTCAAAATCCTTGCCACAAGTACATGAGCATGCAATGCAACAACAAAGTGATAGTTCCAATATTGTACATATGTTTGGAATCATAGTCGATATTAAACTAATTACCATTAAAATATTATGCTTGGGTTAGTCTTGTTTAGTTAGTTTGATCTTTGATATTTACACCAAAGAGTACCATGGGAGATAATTGTGCTAAAAGGGGAGCTATTATTGACAAGGGTTGCTTGCAACTTAATCTTGGCTTTAAGTGGTATACTTATAAGTTACCTATTCTATAAAATTAAATATTTAATAAATATATTATAAAATAAAAAAATCAATAAATTAATTTACAATATATAGATTATGACATATATGTAAATAAAATGGATTTTTTTTAACATAAATGGTTAAAGATTGTATTAAAAAAGTGCTACTTTCATACCAAACAACATGAAAATACAAAGCTTTTAGAAGATAGATCATGTCTTGTATTTCTTTCCTCTTTCAATAAAAAAAACTTGGAGGAGAGAAGGAAAACTTTCCTGCAGGGGATTTTCATGCCAAATTCCAAAGTACAAGGATAAATTCTTACAAATTGATTACATAAATTAATCCATAAACAAGACATATTTATTAATTATGAGTTGTAATCCTCCCCTTAATCAAGGAAAGTCCAAAGTTGACAAATGACCAATGAGGATATTCGTTTCTGATTGATAATTTATCCAATCCCAATTAGATTTCCTTCCCTTTCTGAGAGAGGGGGAGGGATTTGAAGCATTCTTTAGGATTTTGGCAAAAGAAAAAGATTTACAAGACTCAGTTTGGACACGTGCTTTTGTCTCTGCTTCTTTTTCCTCTTCTTGATATGATTCCCCTTCTTCTTCCTCTGCTTCCTATGCTTCCTCTTCTTCCTCCTTTTATTCTTATGCGTCCTCTTCTTCCTCCTCTCTTTTCCTTGCTTCCTTTTCTTCTATTGGGGAATTTGTCTTTGGATCCTCGTGGGATGGATCTATACCACCATCGAGATGAGTTGATCTAGATTCAGAGTCTATTATCAGTTCCTCTTCCCATTTAACTTCCTTCTCTATGTCTTCTGGATTTATTTAACCATCTATGTTCCCAAGAACTTCGAACTATTATTACTTGAAGTGGGAAAACCCTCTTGGGTGGCTTTGACTAAGGTGGCCCCTTATGTTGGTGATTCTATGCTTGCTTGGAACCATCTTGAACTTGGGTTCTTTTCTTGACTCCTTCTTTGAGGGAGGTTGTTCCTCTTGGATTTTTCGATAGCTTTTGGAAAAATGCATGTAAACATGGCACACATTGCACTTGAATGGAATCTAATCATAATCTAGTGATTAATGGTGGCTCCACCCATATAGATTGATTTTCAAAGCCTCTAGGAGTCTCATATCCAGATCCACCTCCACATATATTCTTGCACAAGAAACAAAAAATATTTTGGTTCTTCTCAGTCAATGAATTGACCCAATTTGTTCCCAATATATCCAAGAGAACAATCATCCCATAAAATTAGAGGGAGGTGTGGCAACCTAATGGAAACCTAACCCACATGGGGGATACTATAATTTACTCTTCTAGATTAAAATCAAGGGACCATGGAGACAAATCCAATCCCCTAGACCCCATAAAATATGGAGCAAAGTGGAATATTAAATCACACTCTTCTTTATTGAGAAAGAGAAAAACATAATAGCCTCAATGAGAAGCAAATGATATTATTACCTATCCTCGAATCTTGGGGGACTAGTTCTTTGCTACCTAGGTTTCTACAACTCTTGGACTTGGCCAAAGGCTTGTAAAATATCCAATCAAAGCACACTCATATAGAATAAGGGCTTTTCGTCTTGGCTCTAGATGTGAGAGATCTGGCTGAGAGATGGCATCTAACCATTTTATAAATCTCCTTTGATGGAGATGATTTCTTGATTGGGTTTAGGGAGTGGAACAAGGAGCTCAATCCCTTAATCTCTAATTTGTTGGTGTCTCCCATTATTCCTTGAACTAAAGGCTTCGAATAAAATTAATGTCCCTCTCACTCATAGATCTGCAAGGAAGACCCCAAACACCTGCATGCATAGTGGAAAAGGGAGGCTTCCAATCAACATATTGCTCTAGCAATCAGGAGTGATGGCATATCTTGGTCGTAACAACTTCAGTGAATGATGGCAGCTAGGGTGAACCCCAGTCATAGACGAGAGCGACTTTCATCTACATGCTTATTCTTCATATGGGACATTATAAGATAAATATTCCCACCACATTTGTATTTATCCCTAGAATCAATATATTACATACCTTGTATTTATTGCAGAAATTAAATAATTTTGGAATGACTATGTAAAATTTTTATTAAAATACATTGTTTCGTTTAAATAATAAAACATAATGTAAACTCCTATATGATAATTACCATCAAGTGAAGGAAGGAGATTGTGTTAGGCTATCCTTTTATTGGGTAGTGGTTTGTTTGGCATATTGGAAATGGGTAAAACATGTATTAGATTTGACCCCTAGGCTAGATGTGGTGGGGTCTTTAGACTATCAAATAATCTGATTAACTCATTATATGAAAGAGGCACATTCTTCTTAAGACAAGTTGCCTCTGATGATCTAAATTGTGTTTGGAGACAAGAATGGAAGTGTCCTGTATTTCTTGGTTTAAGGATAGAGAAAACAAGGAATGGGAAGCTTATATTAGAAATATGAGAATAACCCATGTGAGGATTAAGGATTCTTAAGATGAACTGATCTAGTTCAAAAATATAGATAGATAATATATACTTTGAAAGTTGGATATATGGTTCTATGTGAAGATAACAGATTGGTCAAGCCTTGATGGCAGTGGAAACATATTTGGAAGCTTAAATGTCCACAAAAAGCTCATATTTTTATTTGGCTTGCTATAAAAGAAGAAAGCTCTTACCAGGATGTTTTATAGAGGATGAACAAACATGGACCCAACATATGTCCATCCATCATGTAAGGTTCAAGAGAAAACTTGATTACTTGTACATATTCCCTTTAGGTTTGGAAAGAGGTAGGAGATAGGAGTGGAGCCAATATTGAAGGAAGATTAGGATTTTGGTGTTCAAATCCTACCTTTACCCTTGCATGGGGTATTTGGCTGGCCCAAAATACCAACTTATTTGAAAATCATCATATTTGGCTCGCCCAAAATGCCAACTTATTTGAAAATCATCATATTTGGCTTGCCCAAAATGCCAACTTATTTGAAAATCATCATATCCTTTTCCTTCATGGTCTCGTTCAAAGTAAAGCTATCATGGACAAATTTCAAACTCTAAATAAAAATTTTGGGAGGCAGGTTGTGGCTAAACATATTGACGGGTAGAGAGCTTGTGCATACCTTGATGGGGTCTTTGAGGAGACCCCTCCACTTGTAGGGTTGTGGTGTTATTTTTCTAAATAACTATCATATCTTCAAGTTTAAAGTTAGCCTTGGCAGAGGTAGAAACAATTATGTTGAGTTGATGGTTTTAAAATTATTGTTGTTTTTCGTTAAAAAAAAAATTACCAAAATTCAAGTATTTGGTGAATTGATGGTATTGATAGATTGAAGATAAGGAATAAACAATCTGTCAAAATTTCTGTTAAAACCTATATTTGATGAAATGTTCAAAACAAGTTTTAATTATGCCAAAAACATGTATTTAGGAAGAGCTTTTGTGAAATCCCAGTCGTCCTAGAATACCTCTCTAGTCCATACTGCTTGGTATCTAAAAACCACCTTAAGATAAACCTGTCTAATGGATACAGTTTGGAGGACCATTGGCACATTTCCATGGCACCATTTTTCTACGCGTTCTCTCCATTGTCGGATACGGTTTGGAGGACTGACATCAGCCGCACATTGCCACGGCACCGTCCTTCCATGCGTGCTCTTCATTGTCGGCTATGAGGATGTGTTTACTTTACGCGGTACATCTGCCAGCTCATGTTATGCTGGAAAATAACGAGTACAGTATCTTACCTTGGCCTCCTGTGAAACAAGCTGGTGGGACTCAGGGATGGAATTTGACGACGGTCAAAAGTTTTCTGCAACCGTCAACTATCTTATTTAAAACTCGGCAGTGTAGTAGTCTAAACCGTTAAATTTGACGGGCTTTTTCAGTTTGAAATTCCAACCCTGGTGGGACTGGTATGTGAGTGATTTTTCTAATGGCTCAGGCACAGAATATTCATAAACGAATATTCATAAACGTAATTATGAGTATTCATAAAGGTAAATGGCACCTGAAATTTTTATGTCAATCCCAAAGTCTTTTCTAAATTTTATTTTATATCTCTCAACAAAATAAATGTCAAACACAAAATTTAACTGCATGCTTCAACATCCTCTCTATTGTACATAAGATTCAACTTTTGATTCAAACGCCTCACACTTTATCTTTGAAAAGATCTCGTTCCAATTTTTGGCTTTGAAGGGTTACTCGATGTTTCAATAAGGCTATTTCCTTTTCCTTGGGGTTATATTTTATTCATGTCCACCACCCATCTCTAAAAAAATGTATTTGTTCTCATAACTATTGAACATCATTTGTATTATGTAAGACTAAGACCACTGCATCATCTTTAATATTATTTGCTCATTTTGTGTAACATTGTGTTCCATAACAAAACAAATTCATGGTATTCAACGAAGCTACAAAGAATCTAGATGTTGTAATGGCTCTAAAGATAACTTAGATGATGTAATCCCAAATGTTCAAGATGGAGTAAATGTTTCCATTGCAAATTTTGATACAATTTAATTTTATTATAATGTTTTCATGATTCTTATTAACAACATTAATCTAAAACTCTTCCTTAATTTACTTTGACATTCTAGGAAGCGTCTTAGTCTGATACTATGGCATATTCAAGAGATAAATAAAGATCGGTCCATTGAATATTTTCATCCTTATATCTTCTAATTATGTTATCTATGGATGACTCTATATAATGTTTTTTTTTTTTTTTTTATGTATATGGGATATATGTTGGGTGTTTTTTTAGTTTACAAAGTCCTATTATTTTTTGCCGCAAATTTTTGAAAAACTTTTTGGAATGAATTGCAAATTTGAGAGAATAATTGGTGACATAAATGCACTCCCTTATGGAAGGCTATACATGTAGTATTTTTTTTCACAGTTTAATGCTTTTTCCAAAGTGGAACTTTTTTTAAGGGAAAAAAGTCAAGTAATTTGATTAAAGTTAACAAAATTACAACAATGGATATTGAGGAGCATTCCAAACTGTCTCATGAGGCCAAATACAAAAAAGACTTTAATTGTCTTCCCTAGATGCTTGCATTTTTTGAGTATATACCAACAAGTAGAGATTTCTCATTCACATACAATTTCAAATTTTTTTCCTACTTTTAACACTAGCATGTACTTTTTACACAGAAGCTTCCAAAAAAAAATTAGCTCTAGTATTCCTCAAAGATATAAATATAGTTTTCCCAAAAAGACTCATAAAATTGTAGTTTCAAGGATCATTGTTCGATAATCTCTAAGAAAGTGAAGAAATTAAATATAGGGTTCATGAAAATAAGAAGAAGATTGTCCTTCAGTGGATTCAAGGATTTCCCAAGTGCCCTCTTGTAGCTCTAGTCCTTCTTTGGAAAGTTTGTCTAATTTGTTTTTGTCCCTATAGACATGAGAAAAAGAAAGATGAATTGAAGGTTCAAGTGTCTTATGGTGTGTCATTTCCAAGTGTGTCTTATGGTGTTGAAGGTTCAAGATCTGGAGAGGGTTTTTTCATGGTGCCAAAACCTTAATCTATTAGCCTTTATGGGTTTTTCAAATGTAATATAGGTGTCAGGTGGCTTGACCAATGGGCCTTATGGCTCTAACACCATATTCTCAGCTCCCGGAGGCCCACATTAGTTGGGGTCACTTTTGATCAAGTGACCTAGTAGTATGAGATTATTTTTTCATCTATTACACATGCTCTAGTAGATGTTTTGTGGTCCTCTCCTTTCCATCAATTTTTAGGCAGGGTTTAGGTGTTTTGCTTGGGATCAGAGAATGTTGTCTTTTCTCCAATTTTTAGGGTTTTCTAACCATAGTGTCAAAGGGAATGGCTATGCTAGTTCTATGGGGTTAGGTGTAATTATATTTAGAGTGGATTCCTTTGTAGGAAAGGTGGGAATGAGGCTAGAGAACTTATCCAACACAATTAAACAAGTGCACTTAGACAGTTCAGTGGTAAGGGAGAGGAGTTATGTTATGCTAGTGTCGGGTTGGTTGGGTTAACTAAATATGAGATCATGGTTTGGAGGTGAGTGGATTCAAAGGGAGAGGATGTTATGTGGGGGCTTCCACGACAATGTTGGATTCGATTTCTCTTGTGAACATTATCTTAGATATTCATGGGGGAAATCCTTTTCAGGGGAATAAGAAAAACAAGTTCATTTGACAGAAGGAGGCCCCAATTAAATTGGTTCTGGGAACAGGTGTAAATATGCACGAGGTCATTGATTTAGTAGCTAAGGATTTTATTGGATGTTTTCAAGTGCGTAAATTAGGGGGGAACCCTAAAAATATGGTTGAAGGTATGTTGGGATCCTATGTTGGAGTATATGTTGTGTTTCTATGTATTGGGTCGTGATTGCTTGTAATTCTTGTTGAGGTCTAAGGACGATGATAAGAAGTTGTTGGGATATTGCTAGAAGTGGGGTTTGGCTCTGCTCCATCTCAAGGCTTGGTCGAAGAAGAGGCATGTCACATTAGTGTGGGTAAAGCTTCCTATCCTACTCATGATCTTGTAGTCCCTTTAAGTATTTAAGGAGATAGAAACTGTGACTGGGTATTTCTTTGAGGTGGATATGAGCTTCTTAGACTCAAGGGTGATGCCTTTTTCATGAATTCTAGCAGATATTGATCTCTAGGATGGTCTTCCACCATAAATGAGCATTCAAAGAGGGGATTATTCTATTGTTTAGTCACTGGAATATTGTGCGGTGGTGTTTTGTTTTGTAAGATGTCATAGTTATGGACATTTAGTTGATGATTGTGAGCTACCTTTCAACAAAAATGACTTGGTGAAAGATTAGAATGAGCAAGGTAAGAATGGTGGAGATGTTATTTGTTCCTCTAGTGGTGTTTTGGTTGTTAGTGAAGATCCTATGGTCTTAAAGGATGAAAACAATTTTATTCAAGAGACCCCTATTAAATTGATTATTATTATTATTCAAAAAGTTATCGACATGTGATTAAGGAGTCTGATATAGTCCAAATTTTGAGATAATATGTAGGGCTTGTCACTTCAGAAGTCTTAGTAAAGCATATTAGTCCCAATATTTTTCCTCTTTTGGAAGACTCGTACAAAGGTATGTCATTAAAGGATTTAGCTCCTCTGTACTATCTACCTACTAGTTATAAGGATTATGGAGTTTTTTTCTAGTCATAATAAGTGTGGTCAT
Source organism: Picea sitchensis (assembly GCA_010110895.2). Lineage (NCBI taxonomy): Eukaryota > Viridiplantae > Streptophyta > Pinopsida > Pinales > Pinaceae > Picea > Picea sitchensis. The sequence continues at coordinate 127,173 of SNQJ01S0016333.1, read as the reverse complement.
CAAATATTATATGAGGGGACCCCACTATCTAGGTTAGGGTGTAGTGATATTATTGCTCCGTATTTTAGGGGATGTGATTTATCTCATGTGATTTATGAGTTGGAAGTGGACAAGTCAATTTAGGGTTCACACAGATATTATCTAAGATCTAAATGGAAGGGGAATATGATGTTGAAGATGGGGTGTTGGGGGGTTTGGTTGGTAAGGAGGTTAAAGGTAATAAGTGTGGGTGTATAGGGAGGAAATCCAACTTGTTTATAACACAAGATAAAGTTATTTTTGAGGTTCATTTAGGGAAGTAAATTTCCGTTAAAGGGATACTTAGAGTAGGTAAAACCCAAAATATGATCCATGGTGATTTGCCTCTCCCTAAATTGCAAGTGTATGGATATCCCTGGGAAGAAACTTTCTCTTAAAAGGCTTGTGGAAGTTCATAAATTGTTATGCACCAAAACACCCAAATAGCATAAAAAGAGAAAGAGAAGTAACTCTACACCTTGAGATTGAGAGAGAATAATGAATGAGAGGAGCAACATCCTTTTCAATATAACAAATGTACAAGATGTGATTCTCACTAAAACTAGGTGTCCTTGGTATATATAGGAGAAAAATGGTGCAATTGTAATTAAAGGGTCTAGGCGACCAATAAGGAAAACACTGACACAACAATAGAAATGTAATAACTCAATATCTAGGGATTAACATTCCCCTCCCATTCAAACAAGTGTTTCCCTTAACACTTGATTACTTGTGGATGTTTCTGCATGAAGAGTGCATCTTCCCATGTCACCTCTTATACTAGTAGGTTCTTCCACTTGATGAAGTATTCAATAAATGCTCAATTTCACAGTTGTTTGATCCTTGTTTCAAGGATTGTTTCTAGTTCTAGTATGATTTTGCCTTCTTCATAAATCTCTGGTAAAATAGTTGAAATTGGGATATTGTCACTGATTACCTTCTTTAAGCAAGAAACATGAAAGACTAGATGTACACATGAACATGGAGGCAACTCCAATTTGTAAGTCGCACTTCCAGTCCTCTACAACACCTAATAGGGACCATGATACTTGGGTGATAATTTATTGTCCTTCTTTTGTTGCTTGAGGGACATCTATTTGTATGGTTGTAGCATTAAAAATACACAATCCCCCACTTAAAATTTCCTTTCATTGTGATGTTGACATGATTGTTGTTTCATCCTATTTTGTGTTATATCCAAGTTTTCCTCTAATAGTTGGAGAACCTCTTATTGGTTCTCTATGTGGTTCTCCATTGCTTTAAACTTTGCATTCTCTCTCAAGGGGAGTGCCATAAATGGGGACATTTTTAGTGAAGTATGGAAGGACATGTTGTAACACCATTCTACCAAGGGAAACCACTTGACCCATTGTGTCTACTTATCAAATGCAAAGCAACGAAGATATACTTCTAGATATTTATTCACAATATTAGTTTTCCCATTGGATTGAGGATGGTAAGAGGATTTGTGAATCAATTGAGTACCCAAGAAAGATAATAATTAAATCCAAAAATTACTAGTGAAAATTGGATCTCTATCACTTACAATAATCTTGGGGATTCCATGTACCTTCTAAGTTATTGTTTCCATGAATGTTATAAATATTGTACTTTCTTTAAAGGGAAGGGATGAGAAAGAGAGTAAAAATGGGCATACTTTGATAGTCGATCCACCAGTACCATGATAACATTATTTCCTTCGGACTTGAGTAGACCTGTAATAAAATCCATTGAAACCTCTTCCCAACATTGAATTAGTATGGCTAATGGTTGGAGAAGACTTAGGACTTGATTGTCTCTCCATTATTCTATTATTAAACCAAACATTCAACCACTAAATTTTGAACATCATTTTTTAAAACTTCCCCAAAAAAATCCTTCTTGATCCCGTGGTAATTTTTCAGGAACGTTGAATTTCCTCCTATAAGATAAGTGTACAATTTCAAAAGGACCTATGCTTGAGTTGGCAATTCTTCCATAAATATAGGTGATCTTAATACCACAGGGAATCATTCTTCCACATAAATTTATCTAATTCACTCATATTCTCTTGTAGTTGTTGAATGATCTTGCATACCCTTTGATCTTGCTTCCACTGTATCATTTCTTCTTCCATCCAATCAGATTGTGGAATGGAAATAGAACACAATAAGCCCTTTGTTTCTTCTTCTTTCCTTGAAAATGAAACAACCACCGCATTTTTTCCCCTTTTTTGTAGATAATTTCAAAGTCATAACCTAGCATCTTTGTAACCCAATTTTTTTTATTGATCCAGGTGGATATTGGTGGACACCCACCTATTCCACTAGCGCGAAAAACAGTTTTCCACCTTGGTAGTTTTTCGGGTTCCAAACTTCCGGGGTCGTTTTGAGGCCCTAAACGACGTTTTTTGGGGATTTGCGGCCCAAGGGATTGCCTCAAAGGTCACCTGGGCTAGTCGAAAATTGTTCTTCTCAATTAGACCTTTCCAATGGGCTATTGTGCGCCTAAAACGAATATCGTATGCAAAAGTTACGACCCCGTGAATTTGATGTACTAACTTACCCAAACTGAGCCCACATGACTTTTGACGCTTCATCTCCTAGGGTTAGGTTTTTGGATGTCTAGGGTTTTTGAAATTCTTGTTTATTGAAAAAGGCCTTCATAGCCTCATTGTAACCTTATTCTTTCAAATGAGCATAGCCGCCACATCTCTTCTTAGAGATAAGCCACCACCATTCCAACAAGCTTGTTTTCCGCTGCATTTCATAGTTTCAGCTTATTTCCTTATTGAATAGAAAACCAGTTTTACTGTATCTCTGTTATTTTGTGTTAAGCATATTTTAATAATCTGTATTCATTTCATTCTGCTCATAAAATTCGGATCAGTGGTATCAGAGCGATCTTCTCCTTGTCGTCTTAACAAGGTCAGGGTACAAAGAATTAGGTCTTGAGCTTGTTTCTCTTGAGGAAACAATATCTCGCACTCCCAAGAAAAATCTCATGGAAGGAGAAAAGAAAGATGACAGGTCACGGGATCCTTTCAAAATGTTGCTTGAGGAATCCCTCACGCAATAGAGGAACGAAATGATGGATAGTTTCACGCAAATCCTTTGACGACTACCAACAGACGACGCATCTTCCTCGAGCGGAGGAATTGCCCCCTTCAAGGTACAAATCAACTTCAATATTCCTCTATTTGAAGGTCATATAGACATGGACGTTGTATACAAGTGGTTGAATCTACGAGAAGGGTATTTTTCTGTGCATAACTTTTCGAATAGAGAAAGATTACTTTTGTTATCCTCAAAGCCGTTCCCCATGACAAAGATTTGTGGGAAACTTTCTATGAGCAAAAGGAAACAGAGGAACCCTCATTATTTACAGTCACGACCACCTGGGAATCCTTCAAGGATGTTATTAAGGAACAATACTACCCTGTTGGAAGTTATGATGACTTGTATACCAAATGGACCACACTGCGGCAAGAAAGAGACCAAACAGTGCCAGAGTTCACAAATATCTTCCATACCTTGTGCACCAAGCTGGGTATCAAAGATTTAGAGTGACATCTGGTGCTCACGTATAGCGGTGCTTTGCATAGATACATCCATACCAAAATGGAATTTCTGGACATCTTGTCCTTGGGCGCGGCCAACTGATATGCCATTAAAATCGAGCAGAAGCTCAAACAAAAGACACGACAATTTGGGCCTAGGAACCCCTCACAACAAAAGACAGAAAAGGGCGGCCCCAACCCACAAAATGAAGGAAAGAGAAAATATGGACAGTATCATAACAACCAGTCCAAGCCGCAAGCAAAGAAGGACATCAGAAATACCAAGAAAGATTCTTGGAAGTGGTGTGACTTCCATAAGAGCCCTTGGCATAACATTGTTGACTGCCGCTCAAAGAAGTCACTGGTGGCCAAAGTGAAAGCCTTTGAATCAGATGCGGGTTCTAACTATGATTCAAAACCAGAAAGGGGAAGACAAATCATTGACATGGAACCCAGTGCCACCATTACTACCACCAAGATCCAACCTAGTGAACCAGACGAGCCAGAAGAAGGGGAGCGCCTCTTCCATTCACATATGTGGGTAAAAGGCACCCGCTGGACTTCCATCGTTGATAGCGATAGCTAGAAGAACCTCTTCTTAGAAGAGGTCATCAAGCGGCTAGCCCTGTCGACAACGCCGTACCCACAACCCTACACCATTGGATGGCTCTACCAAGGAAGCGATATCTGCATCATCCAACAGTGTCGATTTTCATACGACATCAAGCCATTCAAAGATGAGGTATTGTGTGATGTTGCTCCTCTTGAAGTTTGTAATGTTCTTTTGGGCCAACCTTATTTATGGAAATTTCATGATGTATATGAGTCTAGGCCTTGTAGTGTTATTATTACTTTGAACAAAAATTGTGCAGGATACCCGAGGTAGTCCCTCCGAGTGTGATTTCCTTGATCTCTTCTAAGAAATGCAGGAAGTTCATCTCTCAGATCGAGAAATTTGTCTTCTTCGTGATTCACTCTCAGAGTGAGCGAAAGATCGCAACCATATCCAGGGCCTCCACGAACGATCTCTCCACACAATAGAAGCAAGTGGATAAGGTCGTGGAAGAATACTCAGATATCTTCTCCTCTCCTACCGAGGTACCTCTGCACTGCCAGGTCAAGCATCCCATCGATCTGACCCCAGGCGCACCTCTACCCAATGGGCCAGTCTATCGCCACTCTTTGTTAGAAAACAAGGAGATCAAGAGGAAGATCCAAGAACTGCTCCACAAGGGGCACATTTTTCCTATCTCATTGCCTTGTGGGAGCCTAATCATGTTGGTGTAGAATAAAGATGAGACCTGGCGACTCTGCATTGATTACCGAGCCCTGAATAAAATCACAGTCTGAAACCGGTACCTAATTCCTTGAATCAATGACCTCCTTGATCAACTCACAGAGGCCAAATACTTCAGTAAGATTGATTTGAAGTCTGGCTACCACTAGGTCCCAATAGAATAGACAGATGTATGGAAGACTACCTTCAAGTCAAAATAAGGTCTTTTTGAATGGTTGGTCATGCCCTTTGGTTTGACAAATGCTCCAACAACTCTTATGAGGACAATGGATGATATCCTATGACCTTTCACCAATACTTTTGTAGTGGTGTACCTGGATGACATCCTCATATACAACAACACTTGGGAGAAACACTTGCAACATATTCAGCTGGTTCTGCACACCCCGCGACAACACAAACTATATGAAAACTTGGAAAAATGCTCCTTCGGCATGGACATGGTCCATTAATTAGGCTACATCATTGATTAGCACGATGTGCATGTGGATCCAACTAAGATCCAGGTCATCCCTGACTGGCCAACCCCAACCACACTCACTTAACTTCAGAGATTCGTGGGCCTTGCCAATTTCTATCGTAGGTTCGTGCTGGGATTCTCTCATATCGCATGGGCCCTCAACTATGTAACCAGGGATGGCGGTAAGGAAAAAATTGTGTTGGTCCTGTCCAAACAACAAGCCTTCGATGAATTTAATAAGTGTTGTTCTCATCCCCGATACTTTCATTACCATACCTGCAACATCCCTTTGAGATCGAGACAGATGCTTCAGACTATGCTTTGGGCATTGTTCTTACTCAACATGGCCACCCTGTGGCATATCATAGTGAGACACTATCAGATGTTTTCTGTAAGTACCCTAATTATGACAAGGAAATGTACTCCATTGTGAAAGCCTGCCGCCAATGGAGACATTACATTCTTGGGAAGGAGACAGTCATCCACATTGATCACAAGCCACTACAGTTCATGTAGACCCAAGGAAACTTGCAAAATGACCACCATTAGAATTGGTCAACATACTTACAATAGTTCCACCTCAACATCAAGTATAAAACAGTAAGTACCAACTGAGTTGTTGACTGTCTCAGCCGACCTCCAGTTGCGACACTCACCATGGTGCTAGACTCTTGCGGCCAAAATACCTCCAGATGGCCCCACCTCTATGAGACATACCCTGACTTCTCCACCACCTACCAAATTTTGGGCGCCAACTCAATGGTTGCTAATTTCCATCTTCAGGATGGGTTGTTGTGTCGTCTGGGCCATCTTTGCGTTCCATCAAGCAAGCGCGCGAAGCTGATTTTGGAATCTCACTACAGTCAAGTGGCAGGACAATTTGGTGTCGAAAAGACAGTGGCAGTGCTGCAGAAACATTTATACTAGCTGAAACTTCGACAGAATGTCGACAAGTATATCACGTCCTACACCACCTGTGCTATTTCCAAACCAACCACTAAGAAACAAAGCATGTACACCCCTCTGCCTACTCCTAACAGGTCATGGGAATCCATCTCAATGGACTACATGTCGGGCCTCTTGTCAACCAAGAGGGGAAATGAATGTGTTTTTGTGGTTGTTAATTGCTTTTCCAAGATGGTTATTCTAGTTGCCTGCAAGAAGAACATTACAACAGAAGCCACTGCCAAGGTCTTCTTTGAACGTGTATGGGTACATTTTGGGATCTCACAAACCATTGTCTCAGACCGTGATAGTTGGTTCCTCAGCTCATTCTGGTCGAGCCTCTAGTCACTATTGGATACCAAGCTCACCAAATCCACTGCCTTCCACCCCCAGATAGATGGCCAAACTGAGGTTGTCAACCGGATGGTCGTACATATCCTATGCATGTACAATTAAAAACACCCTCGCACATGGGATCAGAGTCTTTCCTATATCCAACATAGCTACAATCGAGCCTTGCATAGCTCAACTAGCCACAAACCATTTCAAGTGGGGTTGGGATTCCAACCATTGGGCCCCATGGATGTTGTAATACCCCTGGCGACCACCTCGACTGACTCGTCGCCTGCTCCACCAGAAGTTGACAAAGCCACCCGGTTCATTGAGCGGATACAACACATCCACTAACAGGTTCATGATATTCTACAAAAGTCTAATGCCAAGTACAAGCAACTCCATGATCAACATCAGGTGCCACATAAGTTTCAAGTGGGTGACAAAGTTTGGTTGCATTTGCAGAAAGAACGCCTTACAAGGCCCCATCGAAAGTTTCTCCCACTCCATTATGGGCCATACACCATCACCAAGGTTGTGGGTGACAATGCTTTTGAGCTCAACATTCCCCCCTTCCTTGGTCTGCATCCAGTCTTCAATGTGGCTCTCCTTCGGCCATATTTCCCACCATTATTTGACACCTTAGAGATAGCAGAGAAGTTGACACCAAGAGATCTCAACCTCAAATTCATGCAACATACATCCAGTGATCATATTTTGGACACACATATCAAGGGCACTCGACAACAAAGGATCCAACTTTATAGAGTCGTCAAAGCAGGGCAACTCCTGCACCAAGGCAAGTGGCTCACCCGGGGCCAAATTCAACAGAAATTTCCTCATATGATGGGGGAAATCAATGCAATGGAGACCATTACTTACTAAGGAGGAAGGATTGATCCATGTGGATATCAGTGGCCACCCACCTATTCCACTGTCTCGAAAAACAATTTTCCACCTTGGCATTTTTTTGACAGTTTTTCGGGTTCCAAACTTCTGGGGCCGTTTTGAGGCCCTAAACGACGTTTTTGGGGATTTGGGGCCCAGGTGATTGCTAAGGGCACTGACTTGGGCCAGTCGAAAATTATTCTTCTCGGTTAGACCTTTCCAACGGGCTATCGTGCGCCTAAAACAAAGATCGTATGCAAAATTTACGACCCCAGGAAGTTGATGTACTAACTTACCCAAACAGGGCCCATATGACTTTTAGCGCTTCATCTCCTATGTAACAACCCTTGTTAAATAACTAATTGTCAAAGTTAAATAATTGTTTAAGGTTTATTAAGTTTAATTAAATGTCCTAATGTATATTAATTGATTAATTATTATTTATTAATAATATTAATTAATTATTTATTGTTTAATGTATATTAATTGATTGATTAATTAATTAATTAACTCATTAAATGTTTGGGTAACGAATTAAGTTTAATAAATTTTAATTCATTAAAAGAAAACTTAATGTATTGAAGGATGGTTGGCATTGATGGGAGGGATAAGGTGGTTGGCATTGAATGGAGAGATAAGGGGGGAGAGGCGATGAATGGACGGGGGGGATATGAGGGGGCAAAGACATTCGAGAGGGGAGGGATTAGAAAACTATATTTCTGGTTTTTGGCTTGAGGAATTTGTTGGACTGTTACAGGGGAGCATCTGTTGCTGGGAGTTTTGGGCTCGGGGGCCAGGAATCCTCACGGAATCCTAGCGCTAGGGAGTCGGATAGGCTCTGTTCCTAGCTGGCTGGGAGGAAAGATTAAGTTTTGGGCAGAGTTGCTTGGTCAGAGTTTGGGCAGAGCAGCTTGGACAGATAGAGTTGGGGAAACAACATCACTTGAGAGGTATTTATGTTCATTATTATGGCATGTCATTATCATTATGATGGTTCATTATTTTACTATGTTGTGTATGTTTTTTTTTATTATATGATTTGTATATCATGCTGCTCATTTGAATTTGTTGAACCATGAACTGTTAGTTTGTTGAATATAAAACCGTAAAGAAATTATGATATAAATTTTATGTTTAAATTTATTAAATTTTAGGTTCTGTTTTTAGGACATTACACATGGTATCAAAGCCCTAGTTTAAAATCTGGGGCCAAGGACCTACCCACCTACTCAGAATTGACCCAAAAATAACCCTGAAAACCTTAGAAATGATTGTAAGTTTGAAGGGGGCCTATTCACCTTAGAACCTGTAAGAAGCCTCACCTGTATGTAAGAAGCCTCACCTGAAGAAGGAGCATTTAATAAAAAAAAAAAATGTCATGACAATCGTAGCCTCACCAACTTTAACTTTGCCACGGCCCAAGTCTTTGTTATTCTGCAATCCTCTGTGACCCAAAGTTTTAGTTGCTATGAAGTATGATATCCTCTTATTGTAGTCATTCAGAGAAACTTAACAGTTGCATGACTATCCTACATACATTGATTATATCTATGCATGCTAGCACTCGATTACACCTCAATATGAACTCCCTTATAATCTGTTGAAAACTATAAAATACCAAATGCACCAAATATAATTTCTTATTTCAATTAGACAACAAGTAACAACAAAATACTAGACTTAATCTTCCTCTTGGCAGAGTAGTAACTACTTCATTGTTGATAAGGAATAGCAGATCTGAACATACATAGTCTTTGTTATTGTGCAAACCCTAACCTAAAATATTGGCTCTTGAGGCCAATCTCCAATTCATTTCCAAAGCAACCGAGAGCTACACCCAGTATCAAGCCACACATCAATTGTCAAAGTCACAAGCCAGCGCACATACCCAAACACTCAACAGAAGCCATGAGGAGGAAGCCCACAAGGGGCGATTTATATTCCACCACGAATTGGCCCGAAGGACAATCTCCCAATTAAGACCACCAAGCACCGAGGTCCAAATCTACAAGTTGTCGAGCCAATAACCGAACACAACAACAACAGAAGTTTGTAACTGCAAAAAACAAATATATATATATATATATATATATATATATATAACACGAGTACCCCAAACGAAAGCTTTCTTTGGCTCACAAAACCATTTATGTGCATACAGAGCTCCAAAGCATGAGCAAACCCGATGGCTATCTGGTTCAAATCAGCAACAAAGAAGGGAAAGCTTGCAAGGAACTGAGAGTTACGACCAGGCAAGCGTGGACGACAGGATTCGAACCTGTGCGGGTAGAGCGTACATGATTTTTGGTCATGCCCGATAACCACTCCGGCACGTCCACAAATCAAAGCCAAGCACCTGTGCCAAGCAAGCCAACGCTTTGATAAATGACCCAACACCAACATGCTCCAACAAAATGATTGTCATATTGCACACAACCGACGCAAAACACACATCCTAGTGCACCAAGCCCGCATGCAGCAAATAAAAAAAAAACCTAGCTCGCACTCTTAGCTCCAGCCCCACGCGACCTACAACCACAACACACAATCAACACATAAGTCACCAAAACCAAGCGAAAGCACCAGCCCTTACACCCATAGGTCGATGGTTATGCCCATAGCGGGCCAAGCCTCCATTCCTCTTTGGCGTATGCAAATACAGTGGGGGGCGCACGATCCTTTTGGCAATGGAATATACGTATCAATGCATGTGCTGAATGGGAAAACCCTTACCAGCTATTCCTCTCCTCTGCATCAAGCCTAGTCTGCCGAGAGGGAGAGTGCAAAGTGGGGAGGCGACAAAATGATAGGCGAAGTGAGGGTTGGGCGTGTAGGGTTTGGGGATAGAGAGCCCGAGAGTGTGTGTAGGGTTTTGGGTAGTGATGGCGTTGGGAGGGGGCACATGGGACTCATGTGAGGACCCACGATGCCCATTTCAATTTTTTTTTGTTTTTAATTTTTTATTTATTTATTGTTTTTATTTAATTATTATTTTTATTATTATTATTTATTGCTTTAAATTATTATTAGATTTAAATGTTAATTGTTTAAATTAGTTAAATTTGAATCATTTAATAATAATTTATATATATATATATATATATATATATATATATATATATATTTATGTTTAAAATATATTTTAAATTATATTTAAATTTAGGTTTAAACATATATAAATTTAAGTTTTAATTATAAATTAATGTGGTTAATAAATTAATGTGATTAATTAAAAGTGGTTAATCAATTGAAATGATTAATTAAATTAGTGATTAATTATGTACTTAATGAATTAATCACTAATAATAATACTAAGTTTTGGGATTAAATTGAATGTGTGGATTAAGACGGGTGAAACTTAGGTTAAAGTTTAGTCTGGATTTTTAGTTCTTAATAATTAATCAACATTAGGTTGAAAATCACATTAATTAGTTTTAAACGGAAAGTTTAAGGACTTAGACCAAGATAAGCGGAAGGGGGCTTCATGCGCACTAAGAAGGTAAGTAAGAGAAATTGGCGAGTATGGTGCAATGCTAGCGTAGCTACCAGGCGAGGGAGTCAGTAGTTTTCTTAGGCAAAGACATCAAGCTTAGACGCTTTAACCCTAACCTAGCCACCTCCCCTAAAGAGAGTAACGTCTGTTTACAGACAAGTAAAAAAAAACTTACGCCTAACCTTGTTTTCTAGTTTAAGTTGCGCAAATGTGAAATGTCGTTGAACTCACCCTCACAACTTTGGTTGATGCAGGTTAAAGCATACGGGATGGTCAAGACTCGAGAAAATCGAGGCAGAGGGGAATCGTCGCAGGGACCACCATCGCCTCCACCACCATCGCCTAAACTAGCTCTCATACTACACCCTTTGGAGGCCATAAATGAGACTTTAAAGGGGCGTCAACCAATAGAGATCGAATTTGATCCCCCACCATATGGAACGGGTAATCCAGAAGCATAGAGGGATTCAGGGGGAGGACCTCCACTCGAAGACATCACTAGAGAAC
>SNQJ01S0016333.1:90522-115644 GCA_010110895.2 Picea sitchensis | reverse complement strand
GGAGAGATAAGGGGGGGGGAGGTGGTGAATGGATGGGGGGCATATGAGGGGGCAAAGACATTCGAGAGGGAGAATTTTGGATTTTTTGGGGGCCAAGGAGAATTTTGGATATTAGGAGATTGTATTGGAGCATTTTCGAGGGGAGGGATTGGTAAACAGTATTTCTAGTTTTTGGCTTGAGGAATTTGTTGGGATGTTACAGGGGAGCATATGTTGCTGGGAGTTTTGGGCTCGGGGGGTAGGAATCCTCATGGAATCCTGGAGCTAGGGAGATGGATAGGCTCTATTCCTAGATGGATGGGAGGAAATATTCAGTTTTGGGTAGATTTTGGCCAGAGCAGCTTGGTCAGAGTTTAGGCAGAGTAGATTGGACAGACAGAGTTGTGGAAATAACATCACTTGAGAAATATTTATGTTCATTATTATGGCATGTCATTATCGTTATGATGGTTCATGATTTTACTATGTTGTGTATGTTTTTGTTTTTATTATATGATTTTTATATCATGCTGCTCATTTGAATTTGTTGAACCATGAACTATTAGTTTGTTAGTTTGTTGAATATAAAACCGTAAAGAAATTATGATATAAATTTTCTTTTTAAATTTATTAAATTTTAGGTTATGTTTTTAGGACATTACAGTACCCGGCCCAATATCTCATGGAACCAACTAAGGAGGCTAGAATGTGCCCTTAGCCATACTACTTGACTACCCAGGTACTAGAGAGTGTCTTCCCAAGTGTTTTTCTCGGTGGCACTATAGTAGTCAGGCAACCGATCAGTTTATCTAAATCTGTATATAGGTGTTGTCTGATGTGCTACCACTTGAAGGGGTACCAACAGGGGTTACAAGGGTGGCCAAGAGATGTGCACTTAAGTACCACTTGTATTTCCTGTGTGTATGAATCCTCGACTACGGGTTTATGCATGTAATGATAGATCTTTGTAGCTTAAAGACGCTGGAATACATCTCTACTCTGAAAAAAAATTAACCCACAATTTTCTACCGAGGAAAGTGCTTTGATACCACTTGTAATATTCCAAATATAAAAATTATGTAGAACATAAATAAAATGCTAGAAATGGAAGATGAACAACAATATAACCAGAAAAACACCATAATAATACCAAAATGATACCAGAATAACACTACAAAGAGCACTTTGGTTACTGAGAGAAATGTTCACTTGCCTCTTCGAGGGGGAAACCTCTGGCAGAGCAGAGATCTATTACAATAATATCCAAGACAAAATTTCTCATACCCTCAACTCCTATCTATACTAAATATGTTTATCAAAAGAACCATCTAGAGGAATATCCTTCTAGAAGCAGAAGCTTCTATTAGGTCTTCTTACATTCGAATTATTCTTCCTTATTACTAGGCCTTATTAATATTGACCTTTATTAAATCGGAATATATTATTCTACCTAAGTGAGGGGTTAGGTCCCTAACATCGACAGAAGTCCAGAAATACTACAAGCTCAGGGACCCACAGGAGGGGATCAACATAGACTTCATGGTGAAATTATATGAATTCCATGACACTAGCCGATTGAATTTAAGCTGGCATTTGCAGAGCTCCCGATCCATGTCTACTTCAACATACTATGGGATAACAGGTACAATAAATGTTACACACTCATCTGTGATGAATTCATCACCCGTATTCATTTTATTATTTTTAAGAAGGAATTCCTAAGATTATCTGTAGCAGCCAAGAAAATGGTAGAAAAAGTAGGCCATTGGTATTTAGACAAATGATCAACCTACATCAAGGTATTTAGGGCCACCAGAGCACCACATCTCCTACCTTCTCATGTCCCAGATTGTCTTGTTGTGTGATAAATCTGCTATCATACTATCATGCAGGGCTACAATGCCACATTGGTCAAGGACAAGAAGCGGGCTTTCATACCCTATGGTTTTCATATAGGGTTTTATCTAGTAAAGCATACTTATCAATTCAAACAAGTAAGGGTGAGACAACTTGAATTCAGGTTCCCAATAAATCTATTCCTTAAGCATGACCCTAAAGGCCTAGTCCTCCAACATGCTTCACAAGTATCGTCTTGTTGGCCATACGCTCATGATAAGTTTGGGGACGAGATTTTCACAGAGTTCTCCCAGGATTGGGATGAGGTGTTGAAGAGAATGGCCAATCCAAAAATGACCAGGTTCAAATCCATGAGCATGGATCAACAGGTGGAAACAATAGAGCAGTTGACTCAAGAGGCCCTCAGAGCCAGGGAAGAAATCAGAGTGGTAGAGACAACAGAGGCACATAGAAGGGGATTACTCTTACTAGAAGGGGCACAAAGGATCATTGATAAATTGAAAAATGACCCAGATCTGATAGAAATGATGAGGATTCTCATTGATAACCCAATCGAAATCCGAGGGGAACCAAGTGGCCTAGAGCCAATGGGACTTGAAGAAATTATCGGGTCAGAAAACCATGAGGTTCCACCACCACAAATCAGATCACCAGGGGAAAGTTTGACCTAGCCCGAGATATCAAGGACATCAGGGAGAACAAGTGTACCAAATCTCTAATTCGATTTCATAACCATATACGATGAGGAGGAGAGTTCAGAGGTGTCCTTGGTCACTCCAGTGCAAATTACAAAGGAGAAAGAACCCGAGAGAGCATCCACCACTGGTCTCGATGCTCCAAGTCAGAGTCATCTGTAGAGAGAGCATGAAGTAGAAAGTTCCTTAGATGCTCAGCCACCCGACATACCGGAAACCCCAATGGACAGTGCGAGGGATGAGCTAGGATCACGCAAACAAGAAGAATAAATTTCACAACAGGAAATTGACATTTCAATAGTCGATTACCAGGTAAGTACCAAACCTGCCCCTGATTCCTCGGTTTTTCTAGTACCTTACCACCCGATGATAAACAAACAGAGGTTGAGCCATCAGGACATACAAAAGAGGTCCAGGAGCCCATCCTTGAACAAATATACACAGTCGGGAGCCTGGGAAATACTCTTACTTGGGGAGAACAACAAATTCTTGAACTTGTTGATGAGGTTGTTGATATACGAGAAATCGCCTACGACCGAAAGAGGAAATCCATCATGAAGAGAAACACTAAGAAAATGAGGCTTACGTTGGACAGTTCAATCCTCATCACCACAAAGGAGAAATTGATCAGCACAAAGAATGCCAACACATCTGATTTTATCGACACAGGGATGGAAATCACAGATTCCACCCTGGATAGAGTGAGGAATATGAAGAGGAACTGGCCACTGCACTAAAGGAGTTGGAGAATCTGAGCCATTTGGTGAAATATTATCAGGACTCCACACAGGCCATGGTGTTTTTGAGAAGTGAGTTCCAAGAGGCCTATAGAAAATTCACGAGTGAACGACACCTTTTCACTAGATGGATAGATGAATTATAAAAAGACACTCTTATGGCGCTAGAGAATTGCAAAGATGTGGAAATATGGTACGAGAAGGCCCACCAAGCAGTGGAAAGAACTGACTACATCAATGTGGTTCAAAAGGGTTGAGACACCAAAGAGCATGGCATTCAAGTGTTGAGGGACAATAGCATAGATCAGATAAGGAAAGCAGCCAAATACTGGCTGAAAATGGCCCAAGAAAATCAGTGGGAGATTCAAGAGAAATAGGTCGATTGAGAAAGAAGTTGGGTCAATATTAATAGGGAGATGAAAGACATAGGTTTCCCATAATTTGTCTCACTTGAGGACTTTGTCGACTTGTATGACATAGTCAAACAACATGCATAACAATACTCGACATGGACTACAAAGATAGCAAAGGTGGTGAACATGGCACTAGGACTAATACAACAGTTCATGGAGCACTTGATCAAGGCTCGAAGAATATTACAATAGTTAAGTGTTAAAATATTCAAGTATCGGGCATAAGCAATAGAATTAAAGGAGATCCTTTCAGCCCCGATGGAACAAAACAGATTCCTGTATGCCAACACATGCAAGTAACTCTTTGTCAAATGGTCAGAGTATGAGAAGAGTCATCCACTTCAGTGAAACCATTCGATGACTCTTAGAAGACAGAGAGATGGAAGCGCCATGTGATGATGTTTTGTTTTACTTAGCTTGCACTTTTGATAGTTATTTTTAGTTAATGATTTGTTATAAATAAGAGGATTGACCTTTTAGAAATGGTCGATGTTTTTGGAAAACACCCTCATTTTTTGAATTGTAAAGAACTATTTCGAAACTACCTTAATTGAGAAGTCGTGTTTAGGACTGGAGACAAACTTTTTTTTTTCATCAAAGGCATGTGTGATTGGATTTGAGGAGGAACTACTTCCGACTTTGTTTCATGAATGGTTGTTGCAATGAGTAAGAGTTTTTGAATCTATTGATAACTTAGTTAATTCAATATTTTTCCTGTAGTTCTTGTTCTAATGATGGAAAAAAAATCATTGTGTTAATGTGTGATTAATGGTTAGAGCTAAGGAAACTATTTTTCTTACCATCATTTTATTGCATGTATGTTTTCTTTCGATAATTTTATCTCAGACAATAATTGAAATACCAGCAAGTTGATGTATTAGTACTAGGCTTGTCACATGTGTGAAAATATTTGTCTGCATGCTTGAGCCTGAGCGTTATCCCAAGCTCAGCCTACTTCAGTAGTTAAGATTCCCCTTTTACCCAGCTGGTTTATCCCAGCACACATCTTTTTATCAGACCCACCTAATAAAAGAAAATAAAAAAAGGAACATTTAAACTGAAGGAGGAACTTTCATAAGAATAAGTCATGTCAATCACTACGTAAAGCCCATCGATTATTTGGTCAGATCGATAGATCTAGAGAACCATTCCACTATCAAACACTGCAAATTCTAATTGGGCCTCAGTGGCGGGTTTGGTTCCTGGTGTTGATTTAAAGGGATTTAGGACCCCTCAACAATGTGTAATGTTGAGACTGAGTCTAATGGGAGAAGAGACGGGAAAGATCCTATAATTATGAGAATTCTACAAAAATAAGTTTAGAGATATAAGGCCAATATTGAGAGAATCATGAAGGATCAAGAAGAGATACCTAAAATCCTAAACATGTTGTTTAGGAAAGTCAACAAAGATTTAGGAACAAGGAGGGAAGCTAGTTCCAAGCAAGTGGAGGAGTCTAGGTCTCATGATAGGAGGGATGACCATGGAGGATCTAGACAATCAAGGTTTTTTAGCAAGCATCAACCTCATGATTCCCCAGGGAACTCGACTAGAAAAACATATGCATGTTCAAGGTCATCAATAAGCCCAAGTATATCTCCTATCATGAATCAGAGAATGAGACATGGTCTAGATAGCTTGCAAGGGGAATTGAGGAAAATAAGGCTACCATCATTTGATGGAGAAAACAAGAAAGGTGGATATGTAGAAGCATGGTTGTTGGGATTGACAAAATATTTCCAAATGCATAAATACTCATCAAATGCAGAAGACAGAATTGTAGACTACCACCTTCAAGGAAATACATCTATGTGGTGGGATCGGGTGAAGCAAGTTAAGAACCTTGATGAGAAGAGAATTTCTTGGAAGTAGTTCAAGAAATCATTTCAGCAATAGTACTTGTCAGAACAATATTATGACAAGAATATGCAAGAGTTCTTTGAACTCAAAATTTGGAACATGACCATGAATGAATATGAGAGAAAGTTCTTGAAACTTATTAGGCATGTGAGCTTCACAAGAGATGAGAAGGTAAAAATTAAAAGTTTCCTAAGTGGACTTTCATCCTTTTACAAGGGTAAAATTTAGTATGATAAGCCCAAGAATTTAGAAGAAGCCATAAGAAAGGCCAAGTATTTGTATGATCATAATAGAGGAAATACAACTTTCCAAAGGGCCTCAGATGACAAGAAGAAAGAAAAGATGAATCAAAGGAATAAATGATTCAAGACACCTTTCATGAGGAATAGATCTCAATCATATCAGCAAGGTCAGACATCTCAAGGTGATTAGAAAATGACAGATTCCTTGGGAAAGATGCCAAGACAACAAGATTTAGAGATGTGCCTTATTTCCTACACCTTTCAAAAATCTAAGTCAAGTGAGCATTATGATGTGATCTAATCTTAGAATACATTGTAACATCATCCATATATTCTACTACAGACTTTTTTATTAATCCTTTAAAGTTTTTATTAATTGGGTTGGTTTTCATTGATGTCAACCCTTAAAGAAAGTCTGGTAGAAAATTTTGGTAGCCCCAACAGTATGGTTAAGGGACTTAAGTTTATTTTATGTATAATGGCATGAAGATTAATGTATTTGTAGGTACAACTATTCTAGATGGATATTACATGCCATACCATTTCTGGTGATATGTGGAATGTCACATAACTCATCATGTTTACAGAGTTATGGCCTTGTGAAGTTGGAGAATCCTCATGAGTTATCTAGAAGGTCAAACAAATGAAAATATTATAGAACCTCATAGAAGAATTTGACTATTCAAGTGGGTGAAACTAGGAGTTAATCATGGGTTAAGTTGTTGCAATAAGAAAATAATTAAAAATAAATTAGTTACAACTAGAAGTGGAAAGTTTACTATTTGTGGATAAAGTGGTTATAAGTGGACACATGGTTAGAAGTGGGTTAGCCCTAAAAGAAGGAAGTTAGGTTAAGTTGGTTAGAAGGTAACCCCTCGAGGAAGCTACATGGAAGTATAAATAAGAGAAAAAGGATCTCCTATTATCACATATTGAGCACATTGAATATATATTATTGTGTAAGGTTTATTGCAGGTACTCATTGATACATTTGAAGTTACGCAAGTCTGAGGTAGCATGAAGGGTTAACGAGGAAAGTTTCAGAATTGTAGAAATACTGAAAAAACCCTAGTTTTTAAGGTGTATGTGGGATGAAGTGGAGAAGGATGTGTAGGTACGCAAGCTAGCAGTATAACAGGGCACATACATGTAGGAAAATCCATGAAAGATTAATTTTTTGAGGGTGTCAGGATCTCAAAGTTTGAAAGTAAGCTCCTAGGAAGGTCTACAGTGATTAGGTACAACAAATATATCTATAGATTCAAAAGTTATGTCATATTCTTATGTGTAGTTGGATATTGTTGTCCCCATGAGATATGGTTATGGAAATTTTATTTTTTACCCTAGAGAGGGTGTTGGTCATATGACACTTATGGTATGAGCTAGATCTACATAAATATGGCATTGGTATGTTGGTATTTTTCATTGGTTCATCTTGTTGGTTCAAGTGTTGATACATAGTTGTATTTCTTGGTACATGGTTGATGATTTTGGTTGTGAAGTGGTCGTGAAGTTGTTTGTATGGTGTGATACTGCATATTAGTAAGGGTTTGATGTCTAGTCCATGTGAGGATTATTAAACTTGTTCGTGATTATACACACATGTATAGCACATGACTAGAGAGATATAGATGCACTTGGTTAAGGGATATGTAAGATGATTTATGCACATCGCACAACTACAAATAATAAATAGTGAAAGATGACATGTTGATGTGACAGAGGTAGAAAAGTGTTTGAAGTTTCATAAGATGTGAAAACCATAGCTTTTTGAAGGTGTATGCAAGATGAAGTATAGATAGGGTGTGTACATACCCAGGTTATAGTACAGACAGGGCATGCACATATGCGAGGTGCAACATACACAGGTCGTGTACCTATTTGGTTTTAGTTGGCACATGTTGAGTACATGTACAAGTTGGTTACATGTCAGTGGCACATGTTAGTTACAAGTTGTTGGTATAGGTTGGTCCAGGTTTACAGTGGTATATTTCATAGTGATAGTGTGGAAGTGGTTTTGTCATTTGACACTTATACTTCAGGGAAATGGGACGGGGAAAGGATAGGTGGTTGTATCCACCTTCTATTTGTATCCTAAGAACATAAGGGTTGTATACTCCTTCTAGTTGTAGCTAGATAATTGGGGAGTTGGAGCTTCCCTCAGGTTGTAGCCTAAAAATATAGGGGGTCGAACCTTCCTTCCAGTTGTAGTTGGAGAAAAAAGGAATTTTCTTCCAATGAATGTAATTATTAAAGACATATAAGAAAATTCATTATGTGGTTTTATCCTTCATTTGGTTTCCACGTAAAAATATTGGTGTACTATATATGTGAATGATTGTTCATTTTTCATGGTTTATTTACTCTGCACTTGTTGAATAATAATGGTATATTGATCATAAAGATAAATAACACTTATATACTGTGGTTAAAAGGATTAAAAATCTATATTATCGATTCACCCTCAGTAATCCAACAATTGGTATCAAAGAAGGTTCCTTCAGAAATCAATTTAACCACTGAAAGGTAGATCAGGGAGATGAACAATATGTATAAAAATGGAATGCCACAGTTTGATGGACATAACTATGCATTATGGAGTAGAAGGATGAAAACATATGTACAAGAATAGAGATTTGAGGTTTGGAAATCAGTTGTAGATGGATATAAAGAGCCAATAGTTTCTCCAACAAACGAAAATGGCAGGAAAATCATTCTAAATAATTAAAAATCCAAAACTTATCTTCTAAATGGTCTTGGTGATTCAGTATATAGAAAAGTTATGCATTGTATATCCGCAAAGGAGATTTGGGACAAAAGTTCGAATGTTTATGAAGGACATGCATAATTCAAGGAAACAAAGATTCAAACTTATACAGGTCAATTTGAACAGTTAAAGATGAAGGAAGATGAGAATATTATAGCTTACTTATTATGATTTGATGAAACAGTGAATGCAATCTGAGGATTGGGAGAAGACGTGGATGAATTTGTAATTGTTCAAAAGGTAATAATATCTCTTCCAATGAGATTTGATACTAAGATCTCAGTACTAAAAGAAAGAACAGATCTAGATTCTATAAGCATGGATGAACTACATGGAATATTCATAGCCTATGAAATGAGAACCGAATAGGAAAATCCAGTTACAAACAAAGAATCATTCAAATCATCCAAGAAGTCAAAGAAAAATGGAAAGAAAAAGTAAAATTAAGATAGCAACAACATTGACATCTCAAAAGACGATGAAAAAGTAGACAACTTCGTCAGAAGACTGAAAAAGGTACCGATAACATATATAAAGGTAATATTCCATTGATTTGTTTTAATTGTGATTGTATTGGTCATTTTGATAACAAATTTCCTCATAAGAAAGATAAAAGAAATGAAGAAGATGATTCAAATATAAAAAAATTGTACAAACGAAAGAAAAGAAAAAAAAAATCTTAAAGAAAAGATTTTGCATAAAATAAGATACCACCTCATCAAACAAAGATGAATACAGTGGAAGTGAGACAAAAAGGGTTTTATTCATGGAAGTAGAGGAATCAGATGAATAAGGTACCAAATAACAATATGAAGAGGAAGAAGTGGACTACATAGAATAATTGATGAGTGCCATAAAAGTTATAAAAACGGAAAAGAAGAAAAACAGGTCACCACGGGCATAACTAAAATGAAAATAGGAGTATCGAAGTTCCAACTATGAAGAAATAGAACAGATGATCACCAAATAAAAAGTTCAAGTGGAAGAAAACAATATAATTGAGGAAGCACTCAAAGAACAGTTAGATGAAAGAGACAGGACCATTGGAAATTTGGAAGCAAATATTGTCACATTGAGAAAAAATCTTCAAAAGAAAAACATGCAGAACAACTCAAAAGTTTTGGATGATATTATTAGTAGTCAAAGGACAAGTCATGACAAGTATGAAATTGGATACAATCAAATAGAAAATGGATCAAGATCCAAAACATCATATCAATAAACACATCCAAGAAGCTGTGTAGAGATAGTCAGAGGAGGCAAGAAGTTTTACAAGGAATATCATGGGGACACTCCTCCACCAAGAAGATTCAGATTTCAAAATCGACGACAATTAGAAACAAGTAGGCCTCAAGAAGAATGAGGATTCATAAGAGTGACTCATTTCAAAATATCTTCAACTCTCGAGTATCAAGGTATTTTATTTTGTTTTATGTTATGCATGTAATAATTTTGGAAATAAAGGTGTAAATTGGAGAGAAAATAGCAGAAACGGAAACAATTTTGAAAATCATGCACAAAATGGTTATCCAATAAGGCGTAGTGAAACACAGAGAAGAAGCTACAACAAGTATGAATCCTTGAGCACTGAAGTGGAATGCTAAAAGTGAAAACAAAATGGACACATTGCCAAAGATTGTAGAATGAAAGTCCCTCCTATGGAATCACAACAGAATAACAATAGTCACAAAAAGGAACCTCAATAGAGAATATGGATAACAAAGAAAAATAAGTTTAACAATGAAGAGTGTGCACTCTCTCTACAAGATAAACACAAGAAATGTGGATGGTATGTCGACAATGGCTGCTAAAATCACATGAAAGGTGATGAGGACATGTTTCTAACTTTGCGGAAGGAAAGATATGGATCAGTCTCCTTTGGAAACAATGACTCAGCTAGAATCATTGGAAGGGGCACGATTAGAATTGGAAACAAGGATACCAAGGAATAAAATGTTCTACTAGTGGAAGATATGAAACATATTCTTCTAATTGTAATTCAAATCTGTGAAAAAGGTCACAAAATTCTATTCGATTCAAAGAAGTGCGAGATAAGAAAATAAGGTTCAAGAATATTGGTTGCACCAACTGTAAGAACTTCAAGAAACATATATGTATTAAGTGAAATTGGAAATGAAAAGTGTTGTCTAGGAAATGAATATGAAGTTTGTCTATGGAACAGAAGAATGGGTCACATAAACTTTGATAACCTCGTCAAAGTTAGAAAAAGGGAAGAATTCAAATAAATTCCCCGGATCATGAAGCCAACCAATGCATTATGAAAGCATTGTCAACAAGGAAATAAAAAAAAGACCAGGTTCAAATCAAAGGAATACTCCACAACAAGACCACTGGAAATTGTGCATATTGATCTAGTTGGACCAACTATAACAAAGGGTTTAAAAGGTGAGAAATATTTTATGTTATTGGTTGATGACTATACAAGGAAGACTTGTAACATCCCCAATATCCAACTGGGCTATGCCACATAAATTTTTTTGAATTGTATACAAAATTAAAACATCTACACACAGAAACTCTTGCGGAACTTTATATATAAAACTTAAAACAGACACATGCATTCTTCAAATGCACAGATTCATACAAAATAATAATAAAATACACATACAACACACACAAGAAAAACCCATAAAAATAAACACATAATAATAATGTAGCACATAATTTAACACACAATTGACACTTATCTTGGTAAAAATATCACCAGTTGTGTGCAAACCTTCCACAAACCTCCCAGCCTTAGACCACGTTGTTCATCACTCTCAGTAATGGGTCACCCCCGAGCTGGGTAAAGGGATTCCTAACCAAGTTGATGTATCTCAGACAACAGGAAAAACTCGATCACAAGTGCCAACTTGAACTAACAACCTACAATCCCTCATTCCCCACATGTCTATCGCACCCTATGAAGTGCTCCCCTTCTCTTCTCAATAGTCCTTTGGCTTCCCCACTTCCTTTCATAGCTTTAGCAATAGGACGGAAAGGAAATCTCAGAGCTCTGTAGTTGCAGTTTGGCACCTTTGGGAAATCAATTCCTAGCAATTCTCTCACCTAGAGAGAAATTGCTCACAGGCCTAACAAGCTACCTCTTCAATATCCCACGGGCCTGACAACCCGCTTATTTAGTCCAACTCCTAAGATAATCAGGTACAAGTATAGGTATGGGTACAGGTACAAGTACAGTGATAGGAAGGTATGGTTATAGTTATAGGTACAGGTACAGGTATGAGAAGGTATGAAGGACAGCTAAATGAGTGAATGAATGATGATGGAATGATGGGAGAATGAACTAAGTCCAAACTATATGTATGCATGTTCCCAACTTGACACTTGTCATGTTGAGAGCTACTTTGGCCCACTTGTCCCCATCCTTATAACTTAAGATAAAATAATTATCCATACTTCATACTTTAAGGAATATTAATATAATATTCATTTTTGGTCTAAGCTCCCTATCTTAGCCCCTTATCTTTAAATTTTAGCCCCCCCTTTCCCTAACTAGTGGATTTTAGTCCCCCATACTCTTTTATCATGGTCGGTATACACGCAGCGATGTATTATATTAATGATAAGACATATACAAAAATAGGATCACTAGCCTTGATCATCTAGGCTATTCGGCCTAATTCAACACATAAGCCTCCTAGCTTATAATAATTGGCTTACCAGCCTATAAAACACAACATGTACACAAAGTCTCTCTGGCCTCAAAATCACATGCACTTAAGTTTGTTGTGCGTAGTATCCTGGAATGGGCACACTTCATAATTTCAGTGCGCAGTACATGTGCACATAATACCATTACAGTTGCATGCAAAAATTATATCAACAACTCACCAGCTTAAGTACATTTGTATTTACATTTACAGTTGGGGTTCAGCCTAGGGGTATTACTTTCCTCTCCCTTTATTTATGCAATGCCCTTAGTTCAATATATACACATATACAACCAAAATTTCAAATATCCTAAAAACTATGCGGGTATTATTCCCACACAACATTCTCGTGCTCCCAATTTGCGTCCTCAGGATCGTAGCATGTCCATTGGACCTTTACAAGCTCTATGGATCGATTTTGGAGCTGTTTTATTTTCCGGTCTAGAATGCATACTAGATGCACTTGGAAAGTGCCTTCTTGCTCCACCTGAATCACATTCCAACCAATAACATGATTAGCATCAGGTATATATTTCTTAAGCAATGATACATGGAATACATTATGAATAAACATTGCTGCAAAAAATACAAGAATGTATGCTATAGGCCCAATCCTCTCTAGAATTTCAAACGGCCCACAATAGTGAGTTGCCAACTTTGAACAATTTCCCAACTTCAGGGAACTTTTGTTGGCCTCTACTTTCAAGAATACATGGTCACCCACTTTAAATTCTTCGTGAGTTATTCCCTTATCAACATAACTTTTCTTCCTGTCTTGGGAAGCCTTTAAATTTTGTTTTATTTTCAATATTTTCTCTTCCATTTCCCTAAGTAATTCTTGTTAGGATATTTAGACACTTAGGAGTTAGTTAAGCTCTACTTGGTCTAATGTGTTGTTAGGTAAAAGTGTGTTTCTTAGTGTGTTTCTTTAGTATGCATTATCATGCATTTGTAGTTAGGAAATCCAATGGTCACGATATGTTCCCGACATAGAGTGATATGACGGTTCATATTATCCTCGATATTAAAAACCATTGATCTATGGCTTAACATCTGATTTCTCCATGATCTCTATTTAAAGATCATAGAGGGTCATTTCCTGATGATCGATTGTGAGAAACTCTCTTGTAAAATATCGTTGTAATCTTTTTATTTTCCTTTAATAGACTGCTCCAAGTGGCCGCGTTGGTTGGGGTCGTGGATATTTCCCTGTAGGGTTTTTACCACGTCAAAACATAAGTGAGTTGATCTTTGATCTAGTTGTGTGAGTGGTTATTGAAGGTGTTCTTTCTTTGTTGGAATACTTGTGTTGTACAACATGGTATCATAGCTTGTTTGAAGACTCGCTCTCGTTGTAGATAGAGATCGTGAAGTCGAGTTTCCTCATATCCATGTTTTGTCATTTTAGTACATTTATAGGATGAGAGGAATATTCCATTGCATCTAGAGTGCTTGTTTTAGTCAAGAACACTTTTTGTTTCACTCAAAAAGGTTTATGGTTTCCCAAGATATGACCATTTCAGTCAGATCCGGAGGTATAAATCTTGAATACGTTTTTTTAAAATTTTTGCAGAGTATTGTTTTGGTTTTATATTATTTATTTTCGGGTTTCTACTATTTTAGATATGTGTATGCTCTTTTCCCCATGCCCTGTTTGATCTCAAAAAATCAGAAACATATAGGAAAAGGTGCACCCTCCGGGTAAGCTAACCAAGATCTAACCCTTGTCATCAAGAAGAAAATATTTTTTCTTCTGTGAAAATATTTTTTCTTAGCACACTCTCCAAGGCCGTATTCAACAACAAAAACTACAAGAATCCTCTTGCTAAACAATACAATATGTTCTGCTAGACCATTTAGTTAAAAGTTGCCTTATTAAGTAAGAGGTCTTGAATTCAATTATCTCTTTTTGTTACTTTTTTTGAAAAAGTTCATGCTCAAATTGTAAAGTGTATTTCACTTCAAGTATAAAAGTGAATCGTTATAAGTAGCTTTAATATTTTATTTTAGAGTTATTTATTTTGCATGCATCTTTTCTTTTATAAAGTAACTTCATTGTAAAATTGATCCCCACTTCTCTTTATAAAAGTGGGTCACTTCATAAAGAAACTTACACCACCACATGGCCCTTTGGTTACCGTTTATGTCTTTTTTTTAAAGGCAATAACTCTCACATACAAAGTCCTTTTTCAGTGTCATTTTTTTTTTAAACTGCCTAATTTTGCAAGATCTTACCATCCATATCATCAGTTTCAGTTTTTAAATCCATATTATCTGAATATTTGATATGGTTTCTACAAGTAATCTCTTTCTTACCAGCACCAACTACATCCAATGGAAATCCCATATGGAGGATTTATTGAGAAGTAAAGGCGTGTACTAGATTACCTTGGGAAAGTGAAAACACCCATTGATGCTAATAAGAAAGTCAAATGGGATGATAGAAATGATGAAGCACATGGATTAATAAGAATGCCCATCTCTCCTGATTTAAGGTTCCACCTTCAATCAATTGATAAACCCAAAGAATCTTGGGAAAATATTGAATCTGTGTTTGGTAAAAACAATATTCGAGCACAACAATTAGAAAATCAAGTACTGACTTTACATCCAAATGTTTTTTCTTGCATTGAAGACTATCTATCTAAGTTTAAAACACTCAGAACTTTATGTGAAGAATGTAAGATAAATATAGAAGAATATTGTTGCATCTATCATATTCTTTCTAAGATAGGTAGTCCATATTCTATGTTTGTATCTACCTTTTATGCCATGCAAGAGGCTCTATGGACATATTATAAGAAACCCAGTCTTGAGAACTTTTTTTATGCTTTGATTAGAGAGCAAGATAAGTTTTTACAACTTGGAGTGATCAACATGGTAGGTACCTCCAACAAATCCTTAGTCATCCATCAGGAAGATAAACCCAAGAATACCAAGAAGCAACATCCTCACCACAAAAACAAGAAATATAAGGGTCCCAAACCCACTCAGACAGCTTCTTCTCCTAATGGTGACAAAGGAGAAAAATATAAAGTAAGAAGACTAACATACATTGCAACTTTTGTGATAAATATGGTCATGATGAGTCCAAATGTTTCAAGAAGATTGCAGCTTTAGAAGCAACAATGAAGACTCGCAACATCAATATTGATTCTACTTCTTCTTCTTATTCTCATAGACATGCACTTTCTACTTCTCGTTTCTCCTTCAATACAACTTATATTTCTTCTTCTGATGAGTGACTTACTGATTCTGGAGCATATTATTATATGGCTAAGGATAAAGACATATTTTCTTCTCTAAATGAATGTAACACTAAGAAAATATTTGTTGGTGATGATATATCCCTTAGCGTTGAAGGATATGGAACAGTTCAAATAGAAAATGGTCATTTCAATGATGTATTATGTGTTCCAAGTCTTTCTTGTAACCTTCTATCAATATATCNTCAATATATCAAATCATTCATTCAGGTGAAGGTAAAACCGTAGAGTTTTCACCTCACCAAGTTGTAATCAAGGATATAAAATATCCTAAGCATATTCACCTTCTCCTGCTCACCTTCCTCTAGATGAGTCTTTTGAACATGAACCAACACCATCCCCAATGCTTCTTATATGGGTCTGTTCAACAAGAGAGGTAGTTGGTGATCTTGTTGGTGATCCTTTAGATCAACATCAAACACGTTCACAATTCCAACGAGCATATTCTCTTTTGGCTCAAGTTGTTTAGAGACTCGTGATCTAGAGACATTTGCAGAAGCTTCAGGTCATCCAGATTGGGATACAACAATGAATTAAGAGTATCGTTCTTTAATGGCTAACGATACTTGGGATCTTGTACCTCTTCCAAAAGGAATAAAACTTGTCATATGTAAATGGGTCTACAGAACTAAGTATGCATCAGATGGAAGTGTTGAAAGACAAAAATCTAGGTTATTTGCCAAAGTATTTTACCAAGTTGAAGGAATTGACTATAATGAAACCTTTTCCCTTGTATCCAAAATGAATTCCATATGCCTTGTTCTTGTCGTTGATGCCTCACAGAAATGAGGTCCATCAAATGGATGTTAAATCTGCCTTCTTGCACGAATATTTGCAAGAATAAATCTACATGGAACAACCTCTTGGCTATGTCCAGAATGACCCTAGCCTTGTTTGTCACCTTAAGAAATCTCTTTATGGTCTTAAGAAAGATCCCTGATCTTGGTATGCCAAAATGGAGAAATTTCTTATTGACACTGGATTCTCTAGATGCCATTCTGACCCTAATGTCTATACCAAGAAAGTAGGAAGCCATCTCATAATCCTTGTCCTTTATGTTGATGACCTTATCATTATTGGTAGTAACTCAAAACTTTTAAACCATGCGAAAACCATCCTTAAGAAGAAATTTGAAATGACAGACTTAGGTTTTTTGAACTATTTCCTTGGCCTCCAAGTTTTTCAAATCAATGAAGGAATTTTTCTTTCCCATTCTAAGTATGCTTGTGAACTTCTTCATCGCTTTCACATGGATGATTGTAAAGCAGCCCTTTCTCCCTTCCAGTCTGGATTCAATCTTACTTCCATCTATACTTCTCCTGAAGTTGATGCCACCTTGTACCATCATTTTTTTGGTAGCCTCTTATACTTGACTCATACCCATCTTGATCTTTCCTTTGTTGTTTGTCTTGTTTCTCGGTATATGAAAACACCCCATGAAATCCATTGGAAAGAATCTAAAAGGATAGTTTTCTATGTCTATGGTACAATTCAGTTTGGGATACATTACAATTCGGGGGGTACACCTTTATTGGTTGGATTCACTGATTCAGATTGGGCCGGAGACCCTGATGATCGGAAGTATACTGCAGGTTATGTTTTGATCCTTGGTTCAAGACCTATCACTTGGGCTTGTAAGAAACAACATGCTATTACACTTTCTTCAGTAGAAGCAGAGTATCGAGCAGCGGTAAATGCAAGTCAAGAAGCCTTGTGGCTTCTACAGATCCTTTCAAAGTTTGGATTCCAGCAACAACATATGACCATACTTTTGTGTGACAATCAGAGTTCCATCAAGCTCGCCAAATACCCAGTTCAACATCAGCACAAAAATCACATCGAGATACACATGCACTTCATCGGAAATCTCATTCATGATCAAGTTATTAAAGTGATCTTTTTCCCTACAGAAGATCAAGTTGCAGACATTTTCATAAATTTTCTTACAAAAGCGAAGTTTTCCAAACTTTGATATATGTTAGGAGCTCAAGAAGTTGTCATTAAGGGGGGATAGGATCTAATTCCTCCTTCCTTCTACTATTGTTTCACTATTGTAAATCCTTCAATCCTATTCCAAGTTTTCTCTTAAGGGGGGATGTTAGGATATTTAGACACTCAGGAGTTAGTTAATATCTACTTGGTCTAATGTGTCATTAGGTAAAAGTGTGTTTCTTTAGTATGAATTATTATGCATTTGTAGTTAGGAAATGTGATGGTCATGATATGTTCCTGACATAGAGTGATCCTACGGTTCATATTCTCATCGATCTTAACGACCATTTGATTTGTGGCTTAACACCCGATTGGTACATGATCTCTATTTAAATATCATGGAGAGTCATTTTTCGATGATCGATTATGATAAAATTTCTTTTAAAATCTCTCTGTAATCTTTTTATTTTTCATTAATAAACTACTCCAAGTGGTCGCATTGGTTGGGGCCATGGATGTTTCCCTGTAGGGATTTTACCATGTCAAAAAATTGGTGTGTTGATCTTTGATATGGTTGTGTGATTGGTTATTGAAGGTGTTCATACTCTGTTGGAATACCTATGTTGTCGAAAAGTTATGGATCAACTACTTCTCTATCTACTGGGTTGTCCCATCTTACCGGTGTGTTTCACCTTTTGCCATAAAGTGCCTCAAATGGGCTCATATTTAGAGATTTTTGGTACCCATTGTTATAAGAAAACTCTAATAAGTGTAGGTAGTATTCCCATTTTGATGGTTTAACCATCACATACATCCTCAACATATCCTCAATCACTTGATTCATCCTCTTTGTTTGTCCATCTAATTATGGATGATAAGTTGTGCTAAAATTCAAATTTGTTCCAACTCCCTTGAATAATCCCTTCCAAAAATTTGATGTAAATTTTGGATCTCTGTGAGACACAATTTTCTTGGGTATACCATGTAATCGATCAATTTCTCTCATATAAACATCAACAATGTTGGTTGCCTTGTGAGTGACCTTTACTGGAATAAAATGGGTAGTTTTAGTAAGCTTAATCACCACTACCATAATAAAATCATGTTGCTTGTTTGTTCTAGGTAGTTTGGTGATGAAATCCATTTTTACAACTTCCGATTTCCACTCATAAATGGGTAATGGTTTCAGCAACCCAGCTGGGTGTCTATACTCATCCTTTACCTTTTGACACTCCAAACATTTGGTAATAAAATAAACAACTTATTTCTTCATTCATGGCCAATAATATTGTCTCTTGATAGCTGCAATAGTTTTCTGATAACCTAGGTTCCCAACATAAGGTACATTATGCATTTCTCTCAATATCATATTTTTCAATTCTTGGGAATTTGATACATAAATTATGCCCCTGTAATGAGAATTTCATCATTTTCTAGCTTATAGACTTCAATTTTCTACTACAAAATACCTTGTTGTAATTTTGCCACTAACTCCTTATATTGCAAATATAATTTTGAATCCTCCAAAATTATGTCTTTCAAATCTAATTGGTACATGATAATGGATGTAGCATGCAACTCGTGCACTCTTCTACTAAGTGCATCAACCACTTTTTTCTCTTTCCCTTTGATATGATTTATATCAAAGTCATATTCACTGAGAATATTTTTTCATCTTTTAGCTTATCAAAGAGGTCATCGGTCCTTGGAAACAGATACTTATCATTCACAGTTACTTTTTTCAACTTCCTTAATTCAATGCAATGTCTCAATGTCATATCCTTCTTCTTCACAAATAAAATTGGCGCACCCCAAGGTTACACATTTGGGCATATATACCCCCTCTTCAGGAGCTCTTCAAGTCTCATTTGCAACTCGTTCAATTCTGGTGTACTCATCCTGTAGGGATTCTTGGATACTGGAGTTTCTTTAGGAATCAAATCTATAGAGAAATCAATTCTCTTTTAGGGGGTAATCTTGGTATTTCCTTAAACACATCTTCAAACTCTTTAAGGATTGCATAATCTTAAATATTTTACACCTTATTTGTAGGTTTCTCTTCCATATGTGTTGCACATATTTGACACCCTTTTCTATAACATTTCTTCAACTGCAATGATGAAATTTCTCTAATGGTTATTGCCTTGGGAATTCCCTGCATTGTCCTTAGGTTCCTTTCCTCATCCAAGAAAGTAAATTCCTTGTTATGAAATTCTAGGATAGCATGATGTTGGTCCAACCAATCCATCCCCATTAGACAATCATAGGAACCTAAAGACAATATGTTCAAATATGCCCTGGTGTTCAGTCCATTCATGTCCATAGGATAGGACTTAACCATCTCATTAACTTTTATTTTGGCTCTGGTAGCCAACTGCACCGACGAAGATTTTCCATGCTTGCTTCTTGGAAAATGCAAAATTTCCACCATATTAGGATCTATATAACTATGACTGTCTCTTGAATCAATTAAAATAGCAATGGTTTGGTTTTTAATCATACCTTCCACTTCAATCATATGTGATTGTTACTCTGCTTGTTTTTTTTTCCATGGTGGAATAGATCCTTGGTACACTTCTATCGATGTCCTCAATTGTTTCATCTTGATGTACATTATGAACAATCCTCACTTTTTCAACTCTGTGAGGACAATCTCTATCCATATGATTTCCTTTGTAACCCCAACATTGAATAGGTGGTTGCCTTGGCCTTTTCCCCCCTATATAAATCATTATGGGATCTCTATAAGTTGGTTGTCCTTGAAGACTATTTCTGAAGAATGGTGTCTTAGTCCCCTTCTTCCTCTGATCCATCTTGAATTTCTTCTTGTCTTCCCAAGCTTTTAGGAAAGTTGACCTTGATTTTTTTTCTGATCATATAGGCATTTAGCTCACCTTATGGTCTCCTCTAATTTTTTAGGATCATCAAATTGTATTTTTTCACTGATGAATGATGGAAGTCCAATCAAATACCTTTGAATCTTAACTGTCTCATCTTTGATGAAAGAAACATACTTCAGCAGTTCTAAAAGACTTATTTCATATTTATCTATGGGCATACTCCCAAGTTTGAGTTCAAAGAACTCTTTCATTTTCTTTCCATAGTATCTCTTAGTTAAGTATTTATTTTCAAAATTCTTCTTGAATTCCTTCCAAGTAACATTTTTCTCTTTAATGTGTTTCACCTGCACAAGTTGATCCCAACACATGGATCCCTTTCCCTTGAGTTGATAGATGAAAATTCTTCCTTCTGCATGAGAAGAATAATTATGCAATTGAAAATACTTTCTCATGCCCAACAACCATGTCTCTGCATCTTCATCCTTCTTGTGCTCACCATCAAATATAGGAGGATTGATTTTGTTCATTTCTCCTCATAGTTCATACACCCCAGACCTCTTATGCTTCTTGATAGGGGATGGACTTGAGATGTTGTGTTCTCTCCTATTGGAATGCCTCAGGGAGTGATGGTGATGTATTCCAACACTTCTTGTTCTTCTTTTCTCATCACAAGACCTGTGACTTCCTGATTTGCTTGAGCCACTTTCCTTATCCAATTTATTTTATATTATGTTTAAGATATGGATTAAATTCATGTTGAATTCCTCCTACTTCTCCTTGTCTTTCATAATCCTTTCATTATCAACTTTATGGCTTTGGACATTCTTTTGAAAACTTTTAATGGTCTCTACCATATTCATGTTTTCTTGCTTTCCTTCTCCATGTCCATTTGAGTTTGTTCCTTCAATTCCCATATGGAAATTCATCCCTCTGATCTCATCTTCATGAATGTAAGCCCCTATGTATATTCCATCCCTCTACACTATGTGTTTATCCTAGTCTGATCTAGTTGTTGTTAACTTGACAAAATGTGTAGACAACAAAATTTTCTCAGGTTAACTGACTCATCAATTTCATGAAAAATATGAACCATTCTGATTCAATAATATATCAGACTTATTTTTTCTAATTTTATTCGAAATTGTACATTCAACTCAATTTTATTTGTGAATATTTGTATTCTACTGTACAATACCTTTCCAACGCCTGCTTCCATTCTCAATTCTGAGTCTTGAGAAGAAATTTATAGCCTTTTAAAGTTAGTTGGGTCTTAAAATTTACCCTCCACTATTTGTCCTGTAACTTCCTCATAAAAGCTATGTTTGACGAATGGTTTACACCATTAGAAATCTCTCTTCGAGATATTTCATTTGAGTTGCAAATATAATGTGAACCTTGGTACATTCTGTTCTCAGGGTTTTTGAGTAGCTAAAAATGTTGTTTATGGTCTCAAAATTGCACTACAAAAAGATGACCTTCGAACAATATAAAATGTCACAGAAAATTCACCGGTTTTCTGCTATTGTAGACCATCCAAACAACTTTGCATGAAAAAATTTGAAAATTTACACCCATATTTGGCTTGGGAAGAAACACCATAAGATAGTTCATGTTTCGTGCTCCTATAACCAATGTGGATCACTTCTATGTCACGTCAATATCTGGTGCGCATTACTTTTGTGTCGCGCACAAATATCTATTGCACACAATTTTGGTTCATGTACTAACACCTGTTGCATGCAATTTTTGTGTCACATGCTAATATTTTGTGTGAATTTCACTCAATGCATTGCACTGTGCCAAATTATAGTACACTCCCATCACGTACCAATATTCTACACACACCATTAATTAAATTGTCGCGTGACAGGAATATACCCACATTGCGCGCACACCAAAACAATTCCTCTGCACTCTGCCAATATTGTGCATACCACACACACCAATATTATGCATGCACACACCCAATCCACATTGTGCAGTGCTAAATTTAGTGCTCACATTCATGCACCGCTATTTTTCGTGCATTACCACTCTACACTGTGCAACGCCAAATTTAAGTGCGCACACCCGCACACCAATATTTTCCGTGCATTACCACTCTACACTGCACAACGCCAAATTTAAGTGCACACACCCGCGCGCCAATATTTTTCATGAATTACCACTCTGCATCATGCAATGCCAAATTTAAGTGTGTACACCCACGCGCCAATATTTTGTCCGCATTACCACTTTGCACCGCACATTGCCAAATTTAAGTCTGCACCCATGCACCATTATTTTTTGCGCATTACACTCTACATTGTGCATCACCAAATTTTAGTGCGCATAGCCACACACCCTTATTTTCCACACATCACGAGATTTTCACTGTGCATCATGCATTTTTAGTGCACACACCTGCACACATTCATTTTTATGCGCATCAATTCCTCATGTCGCTACAAAAATTGGGGCTTTTCCTAACATTTTCCGAATTTTCACCGTCGACATTATGCAACTATGAAATTTTTTCAATTTCACCCCGATAACACCAATTCAACCTCTGCAACAACAAATCATTGCGGGTTGACATTCCCGGAAAAAATGTTTTTCCAAACTCAATTCGCAAATTGAGAATTTTAATCAACAAATCTCACTCCATCTATCATGGATTCCCTATAACTTCAAATTCGAGCAATTCCAAGTTTGAAATTGCTAGAACATATATTAAATTAAGAATATCTAACCACTTGGCCAAATTTCTCAATTTTCCCATGAATTTAACAATAGAAATTGGGGCTTTTTCCCAATTCCACGCAATTGCTTATACGTTTTACCATGGACACTTTGTAACTTGAAATTTGGCCAGCTCAAAATAATTCTCTATGAAATTTCACTTCAATTCAACTTGCTCAGCCCATCCAGGATCAGTGTTGAAAACTGGGATATGATACCATATTGTAATATCCCCAGCATCCAACTGGGATATGCCACATAAAATTTTCAAACTGTATACAAAATTAAAACATATTCACACAAACAATATTGTGGAACTTTATATATATAACTTAAAATAGACACATACATTCTGCAAATGCACAGATTCCTATAGAATAATAATAAAAATACACATGCAACACACACAAGAAAAACCCATAAAAATAAATGCATAAATAATAATGCAACACATAATTTAACACACAATTGACACTTATATTGGTAAAAATATCACCAACTGTGTGCAAACCTTCCACGAGCCTCCTAGCCTTAGACCACACAACTCATCACTCTCAGTAGTGGGTCACCCCCGAGCTAGGACTAAACTCCACCTGGGTAAAGGGATTCCTAACAAGGCTGATGTAACTCAAACAACAGGAAAAACTACGTCACATGTGCCAAATCGAACTAACAACCTACAATCCCTCATTCCCCACATGCCTGTCCCACCCCAGGAAGTGTTCCCCTTCTTTTCTCAACAGTCCTTTGGCTGCCCCACTTCCTTTACAAGCTTCAGCAACAGGCTGGATAGGAAATCTCAAAGCGTTGTAGTTGTAGTTTGGAACCTTTGGGAAATCAATTCCCAACAATTCTCTGAACTAGAGAGAGATTTATCACCGGCCTTATAACAATCCTCCTCTTCAATATCCCACGGGCCTGACAACCCTCCTCTTTAGTTCTTCTCCTAAGCTAACCAGGTATGGGTACAGGTACAAGTACAGTGATAGTAAGGTATGGATATAGTTACATGTATAGGTACAGGCAGAGGAAGGTACAAAAGACAATTGAATGAGTGAGTGAATGATGATGGAATGATGGGAGAATGAACTCAGTCCAAGCTATATGTATTCATGTTCCCAACTTGGCACTTTTCATGTTGAGAGCTACTTTGGCCCACTTTTCCCTATCCTTAGAACTTAGGATAAAATAATTATACATACTTCATACTTTAAGGAATATTAATATAATATTCATTTTTGTCTTAAGCTCCCTAGCTTATCCCCTTATCCTTAACTTACCCCCCCCCCCNNTAACTAGTGGATTTTAGTCCCCCATACTCTTTTATCATGGTCGGTATACACGCAATGATGTATTATATTAATGATAAGACATATACAAAAATAGGTTCACTGGCCTTTAGCATATAGGCTTTATTGCCTAATTAAACACATAAGCCTCCTAGCTTATAATAACTGGCTCACGAGCCTATAAAACACAACATATACACAAAGGATCTCTGGCCTCAAAATCATGTGCACTTAATTTTGTTGCACATAGTATCCTGGAATGTGCACACTTCATCATTTTAGTGTGCATTACATGTGTGCACTATATCGTGGAAGGTGCATGTAAAAATGATATCAATAGCTCACCATCTTATGTACATTTGTATTTACATTTACAGTTGGGGTTCTGTTAGAAAAACAGGACCATGGAGCAATAAAATAAAACAAATGCGGAAACAAAATATAGAATATACACAATACAATAGAGACACAGATTTACGTGGTTCAACCAGTGTGGGCTACGTCCACCAGAGAAATTTCCAGGTCCTTGCTTTATTATTATCCAGCATATGAACGGATACAACCTACAACAAAACCGTTGTAACTTCCTCTTCTTTCTCTCACGGTGTCCTATCTCAGAATACAATATTCACCATCAACCATAGCCGCAATACATTTCCCTCATAAAAGAGGGTTGCCTTCTAGGGAAAAAAAAACCTAACACAATCTCTACCGTTAGATCTGCTACCTTATAATAAACGGTCCAGATTTACAATGAAATTACAATATACATTTACAAAGAAATTCTTCCTTCGGGGGCTTCACCCCTGAACCCCCGCTGGGGGCCCTCTTTCCCCCAAACCCCCCG
>SNQJ01S0016333.1:67470-90512 GCA_010110895.2 Picea sitchensis | reverse complement strand
CCTTGAGACCTTATAGGGGAGTGCCAACGCTCCTAAGGCTGATCTAGGGGAGCGCTCACCTTCAAAACCTTTGTTTAAGAGCTCTTCTCAGGTGATAAAAGTTCCTTAACTTCAGTTAATCATTTTCCTCCTTCAAATCAAGTGTATGAGATTTCTTAGGTGTCTTTTTAGTGTCGTCATTATGGCAGTATGCTTGAACGACATTTGTGACACTTGTGAACAACTTGCGAAAGTTGTAAGGAACATCCGACACTTACGACGGTTGAGAGGATCATGCGACACTTACGAGACTTATCGAAGTGAGCAATATTGAGGTGTAACACCTTTGAATATTCTCTTGGCATCAATGTAGCATCTCAGACTTTATAATTTTCACTGAAACCTTGTCACTTGTCAGCATATATTCTCATTTTATGAATGTTGCAGTGGATTCTCTATCCAAAGGAAAAGATTTCCAAAACTTTGCTAGGCATTCCATCTGTTGTAGAATGTATCACGGGCTTCTAGTCTTTACTGCTCGGAAATTCAATCTATTCAAACTTATTCTTTTGTGAGGAAGACATTGTTCTACTACTTGCATTGTATTGTTTAAAGTCTGATCTTAGATTTTCATTAGATGATGGACAAGAATAGTACCAGTCAGGGTCTGTAGAGAGATTTTCTTAATAATATCATCTATAACAAATATCGCAATACAACAACAATTGGTCATTGGATGATGATATTCTAGCATCTAGTCAGAGACAAGAAAAGAAGAACAAAAACCCATCACCAAATGGACCAATCGAATTGTTGATAGAACAAAGTTCTCAGCATCTAAGTGAAATGGCAATGTCGCACCACTTTCTGAGAATTTCCATCTGAGCGAGGCTTTCACATTCGATCCCTTCCAATCACTCATCAACACCACCAGAAGTTCTGAATATGTTCCTATTCAATCTCTGCAACTACCACAAATAACGCAATAAATACTGCATAACCCCGCAGAATTCCATCAAAGACATCTTCGTCATTTTTTGAAGGATTGAATGGCTGAGAGCACATTGACAACAAGAAACAAGAGCACGTTGAGGATAGTGACAATCCTGAAACATATGTAGATGACCAAGAAGGGATCTGTTCTCTTCAAGTATTTGGTTTGCATCTCTGTATTTATTGAAAATACTGTGAATCGAAATATTTATTGTGCCATTTCACCAAGTTTTTGATAGCTCTTCGGCAACCATACCAATGATATTTTCTTCCTGTACTTCCCACACCTGACTGAATCTTTGCGGCTAGACTATCATGCAATCTTATTTTCCTTTAACACTTGCAATCGATCGGGCACCTCGCTTTTGTCTAGGCTTTATTATAATTTTTATTTTACTTATGAACAAAATCCCACATGCACCGAGAAATACGAGCATTCCATGCTTATCTGTGACAGTAATTTGTATTATTATCGATGAGTTGTGTGGAAAAGGAAGGTCTTGACACTTGTGCTTAACTTTGGTGACTTGTGTGTTGGTGCTAACCCATGATTATATGTGCAGGTGCTAGCTTGGGGACTAGGAGCTTGGAGCTTGGCCTTTGATTCCCAAAATTTTGATAAAAAGAATGAAGACCTGTAATAGGCCTAAGATCCTAAATTTAACCTTATTGGCTCTTTGTGTTGACAACTAGAATTGTCCCTTAGGCCAATAAACTTTTTTATTCAAAATTATAAATAAAAACTTGGTCCAATAAATCATGCCATTGATATAAAAGTTAAAATTGGATTTTCCTTGTATTTTCCCAAAGAACTTTGAAATACCAAACATCATTTCCAAAACCAAAAGACAAGGATCACGGGAATATTGAGCAAAAAATGATCAATGGGAACTTTATCAAGGCTCAATGGAAGATTTGAGGATTATAACAATGGGAAAAAGACCCAAGGAATATGAAAATTTAGCATGAAATGATGAAGGCGCTTAAAAATTTAAAAGGAAATTTTGAGCGCTAACATATGGCTCCAACTAGGATGGAGACCTCCCTGTGAGGCTCCATGAACCTAGTAGTTTCAGTGGCCTTTCCATTGGGGTACAGAGTCAATAATCAACCATTCTCTATAAACTTTCAAAACTTGCCACTTATTCAAGAAAACTAATTATAACATCTACTGCAGACGGAAATAAAGGAAATGCTCGGAAATGAGCTTATTTCCTATACTATCCTACTCTAACGAGATCTGCAACTTGGTCAAGTAAAGGCATACTTCCATAACAACCATTGAAAACTTCAAAACTGAAAATATCTCGTCCATACCACTGATCAATAGATGATGTCTAAAATGTAACAACGGTGATAAAAACTCCTTTAGGAAACAATACTCATCCGAAAGCGTTGGTAAGTAAATAAAATCTAAAACTTTCAAGTGATCTGAAATATATGACTCCATCAAGGATGCAACCAGATCCTTGAAACCAAGATCAGAAAAATATTGATCAATGAATGCCTTATCCATGAATGCCTCTTTTCTTGCAAACAGATGACTTTCTAGTTCTCTTGTGATCAAATATTGATCATTCGTAGCAACAACTATCTCTTCAAAATAATGATCACAATATGATGATAAAACATGATTTAAATCATATTGATCATTATCAACTAGAAACATGTAATTACCTAGGAAATCGACAGTTACCTCATGATCAAAATGGTTTGAAAACTGATCATCAACTTTCCATGCATACCTGTCCATAGGAACATATGCAAACACTAGAGAATCTGATTCCCAATCTGACATATACTCATACTCTTGTTTTTGTTCAATATCTTCTTCATACTCACTATCTTCTTGCTCAAAATATGAAACATTTTGACAGCTTCCTTGCTCCTGTGCATGAAGATCTTCAAAGTAAACTGGATCTCAAACTCTCTTAGAAGCACAAATGTTCTCCTAAATTTCTTGGGCATCTTCAAATAAGCATGCTAAGGATGAATAATTCATTTGTAACAAGAGAAGGACAATCTCTGAATGTTGCGCCATAACATAGTATACCATGGCAATGATCTCAGTAGGTCAGATCTCCAAGGGCATGGTATGATAAATGTTATAAAATATTCTGTTGAAGATAGACAAATCTTCTTCCTCCTCTCTTCTCAAGGCGTAAAAATCAGAGAGGTATAAATCAAAATATTCGTTCTCACCCCAATGCCTTGAAAAATCATTAGACAACTCGATCCAAGAGCCAATGGAATCAAATCTCAATCTCTTAAACCATATTGAAGCATCTCTGAACAAAGTTTTTGACAACATCCTCATAATAATATCGTCATGAATAATCTCGAATTGATCAACAAAATTTTCAAAGGACCCCAAATCTCTCTCGACTGTGACATGATCCTCTCCAGAAAATCGGGGAAGATACTCAAGGCAGTCAAGAGGATAAGGATGAAGGAGGTATGGCAGCCTTAAAGGTTTAAACATCTTCATCCTGATTCTAGTTTGAAAAGCAGTGGGGCAATCATGAGGATTAACAAGCTGATTGGAAGGCTCAATAGTCACTAAAGATAATGAGATCTGAGAAATTTTTGCATTGGTTTCAATCTTCTCAAGGTTACAAGAGTGATCAGATTCGGGAGGGATTTGAATGTAAAACTCATATTTATGAATAGGTTGAGGTAAAGATATAGGATCAACATCAACAATATAAGAAGGATGCAAATTTTCCTCTTGCAAGGATCGATATATAAAGGTAGGTCGATGATCTTCTGAATAAGCTAAACATAAGATGATCATTTTAATATGTGAAGGGAAAAGTAAAAATGAGTTGATAAATAACAACAATAGTTCATGAAGGAGGATCATAAACTGATACATGGATTTTCCCTTATGCCCTTTCATATTTTTGTCGACCGGTTTCTTCCTAGTGGAGTCTTTAATCATGGAGTCACCAAGAAGATTGTTACAGTCAATTTATGTATCCTTCCTTTGTCTTCCATGAAAATTTGGATCTGTGTCGTTCTCCTAGGGAAAGTAGCTCACTTTCGTTCCCCGACAACGACTCCAATTTGTTATCACTCCAAGAGTCTTTCCCTGATTGTAAAGGGAACGAGCTTGGTAACTTAAAATATTTGGTTGGATGAAAGAATATGCAAGGTGGATCAATCTATGAACTATTAAGCCTCACTTATCCTAAGACTATGATGAACACATTCCAACAAGCAAAGTCCTCACTAAATAGATCAAATGAAATAAAATAAATATGGAATATAGAACATTACTCTATCAATAGACTTGATACACTAAAAGCAAATAAAAATGGTTAATTACAGTAGTAAAATATATGTGGGATCTAAATCCACTAATGAAACGAAATAATTGAACCTCTTAGTCATCAAATGAATTATAGACACAATGAACATTGCAATTCATCCACATATACAGAAAATAAATGAAAGGTAATGGAAGTCTGACCAAAATCCTAGAGGGGAAATCTTGCATTCGGATATATACTCAGCAAGATCTTAGTACAGTTTTCTTATAATTTACAAAGTCAAACTATAGTCCTCAAGACTTCCCTTTCCTATTCCTTCACTCAAATTATGAAA
Organism: Picea sitchensis; assembly: GCA_010110895.2. Taxonomy (NCBI): domain Eukaryota; kingdom Viridiplantae; phylum Streptophyta; class Pinopsida; order Pinales; family Pinaceae; genus Picea; species Picea sitchensis. Next base: position 85,934 of record SNQJ01S0016333.1, on the reverse strand, counting down.
TATATAGACCAATAAAACTAAATAAAACTCCCTCTAACACTTGGGCACTAACATCTAACAATAGAATTATGTTTGATTACGCTGCAAGAAATCTGGAGATTGTTATGATGTTTTCTCAAGTGTTATGATGTCATGTTGTATTTGAGTTCTGCAAACTTGCCAAAAAAAAGTCTTCTTTTGATTGATAGGTATCTTGAATGTTGGAATCATCCTCTACTAGCTCTTACAAAAATCTTGAATATAACACAGATATCTAACAATAAACTCGAAATAGATGAGATGCTGAGTCATTTGCAAGAAATCTGGGTAGCTGATTTAATTTTTCCAGAATAATATTCCCTATCTGAAGAGGTGGATTTACTCTATTATCATTTGGCCATATGGCACCAATTTAGCTTTGAATTTTTTTTTCCATATGTTCTAGAAATAATTCTTTGACTAAAACCCTCTACCACCTGTGACTTCCTTCCTAGAAATGTTCATCGAATTGATATAATGCCACATGTGTCGTTTGACTGTTAAAAGGATTCCTTAGAAAATGGATCTAACTGCCATCTGTATCCCAAATTCTGCCTTAAAATATGGAATGATGTTTGACTGCCATTTTCTTTAATTCATAGAACTGGAAAGGTGGATTTGTTGTTGCCTATGAATCAAAGATTGATTTGACTAACTCAGGGAAGCTTGAAAACAATGAGAAACCCCAATCATTTATGATTTCTCCTTGTTCATCGAGTATTTTCATTATGATAGTGTGGGTGATCTTCCTCCAATTGTCAAAAAGTTTTCCAGGGATTTTATCCGTGACTTTACTATCATGCCAAGTCACATATGCACATCAAGAGCTTCCTGGATCCAATTTATTCCTTGTGAATTTCCATTTCTACCTTTGAATATTCTCTTGGCATCAACATAGCATCTCAGACTTTATAATTCTCACTGAAACCTTGTCACTTGTCGGCACATCTTATCATATTATGAACGCTGCAATGGATTCTCTGTCCAAAGGAAAAGATTTCCAAAACTTGTCTAGGCATGCCATCTATTGTAGAATGTATCACATGATTCTAGTCTTTACTGCTCATAACTTCAATCTATTCAAATTGTTTCTTTTGTGAGGAAGAAATTGTTCTACTACTTGTGTTGCACTGTTTAAATCTTGATCTCGGATTGTCATTAGATGATGGACAAGAATACTACCAGTCAGGGTCTGTAGAGAGGTTTTCTGAACAATATCATCCATAAAAACTATCGCAATATGACAACAATCAGTCGTTGGATGATGATAGTCTAGCATCCAGTCAGAGACAAGAAAATAAGAACAAAAACCCATCACCAAATGGACCAATTGAATTGTTGAAAGAACAAATTTCTCAGTATCTAAGTGCAATGGAAATGGCACAACAATTTCTGAGACTTTCCATCTGAGAGATTCTTTCACATTCAATCCCTTCCAATCACTGATCAACACCACCAGAGGTTCTGAATTTGTTCCTATTCAATCTATGCAACTACCACAAATTTAACCCCGCAGAATGCCATCAAAGACATCTTCGTCATTTTTTGAAGGATTGAATGGCTGAGAGAATGTTGAAAACAACACACAAGAGAGCGTTGAGGATAGTGACAACATTGAAACATCTGCAGAAGACCAACAAGGGATTCATACTCTTCAGATATTTGGTTTGCATCTCAGTATTTATTGAAAATACTGTGAATCGAAATATTTACTGTGCCATTTCCCCAAGTTTTTGATAGCTCTTAGGTGACCATACCAATGAGATTTGCTTCATGTACTTCCCACACCCCTGACTGAATCTTGGCGGATATACTTTCATGCAATCTTATTTTCCTTCGACGCCTGCAATCGATCGGGCACCTGGATTTTGTCTAGGTTTTATTAAATTTTTTATTTTACTTATGAATAAAATCCCACATGCACCCAGAAATCGAGCATTCCATGATTATATATGCTAGTGCTTTGTATTATAATCAATGATTTGTGTGGAAAATGAAGGTCTTGGTGCTTTCGATTGGCTTTGGTGATTTATGTGTTGGTGCTAACCCGTGATTATATGTGCAGGTGCTAGCTTGGATCTTGGCCTTCGAGCCCCAAAATTCTGATAAAAATAATGAAGACCTGTAATAGGCCCGAGAGACTAAATTTAACCTTATTGCTTGGATCTTGGCCTTCGAGCCCCAAAATTCTGATAAAAATAATTAATGAAGACCTGTAATAGGCCCGAGAGACTAAATTTAACCTTATTGCTTGGATCTTGGCCTTCGAGCCCCAAAATTCTGATAAAAATAATGAAGACCTGTAATAGGCCCGAGAGACTAAATTTAACCTTATTGTCTCTTGGTGAACTTGAATTGGTCCTTAGGCCAAGAATTTTTTTTGAATTTTTTTTTATTCAAAATTATAAATAAAAACCTTATTGTCTCTTGGTGAACTTGAATTGGTCCTTAGGCCAAGAATTTTTTTTGAATTTTTTTTTATTCAAAATTATAAATAAAAACTTGGTCCAATAAATCATGCCATTGATATAAAAGTTAAAATTGGTTTTTCCTTGTATTTTCCCAAGGAATTTTGAAAGACCAAACATCGTTTCCAAAACCAAAAGAGAAGGATCACAAGAATACTGGGCAAAAAACGATCAAAGGGAGAATTTTTTTGAATTTTTTTTTATTCAAAATTATAAATAAAAACTTGGTCCAATAAATCATGCCATTGATATAAAAGTTAAAATTGGTTTTTCCTTGTATTTTCCCAAGGAATTTTGAAAGACCAAACATCGTTTCCAAAACCAAAAGACAAGGATCACAAGAATACTGGGCAAAAAACGATCAAAGGGAACTTTATCAAGTCTCAATGGAAGATTTGAGGACTATAAGAATGGGCAAAAGATCTAAGGAATATGAAAATTTAGCATGAAATGATGAAGGCGCTTAAAAATTTAAAAGTACATTTTGAGCGCTAACACAATATATAAAAGGAAATGGTTGAAAATGAAATGGATTCAAAAACCAAATTTTTAAGATCTGATAATGGAGGAGATTTTACTTCAAAGGAATTTATGGATTTTTGCAGGAAGCATGGGATAAAAAGGAAATTATATGTTGCTAGGACACCCCAAGAGAATGGAGTTGTCGAAAGGAAGAACATGACAGTACAAGAAATGGCTCGAACAATGTTAATGGATTATAAGTCGACAGATGTATTTTGGACACATGCAATGCATACATCAATTCACATTCAAAATATATTAATGCTCAGAAACAATAATGATAAAACTCCCTACGAGTTATGGAAAGGAAGACCAGTGAATGTAAATAACTTTAGAGTACTTGGAAACAAATGATACATCAAAAGAAAACATGGAAGAATGGGGAAGTTTTATTCTCATGTGGAAAAAGGCATACTTGTTGGGTACTCGAGTACAAGGAAAGCATACAAATATTTTAATCTAAGGCTCAATTTTTTTTTGGAAAGAATCAATGTAACGATTGATGAGACAGGTGGACGGAAAATAAAGGAAGAAGTAAAGGAGTCAGTGGAACATGTTTACGAAAAAGAAGAAAAGGATGAAGAAGTAGTAGAAGGGGAAGATGAATAATATCATATAGAAGTATAAGAGAAAGAATAACAAGTACCTCCAAAGACACCTAGAAAACGAATACAGAAGAATCACCCCTCATATCATATTAGTGGGAACAAAGATCCAGGAGTTGAGACTAGAAGAAGAATGTGTTCACCATAACAACTACCCCTAGAAATATTATCTTCAATCGAATCAAACATTTTTTAAGAATCCAGCAAGGATGAATTATGGATGAAGAGTTGGATCAAATAAAAAATAATGACACTTGGGAATTGGTTCCAAGACCAACGCACAAGAATATAATCGGCACAAAGTGGGTCTTCAGAAATAAATTGAATGAATATGGATAGGTTACCAGGAACAAAGATATAATGGTATGTAAAGGATACACACATGTTGAAGGTATAGAATTTGAAGAGACGTTTTCCCCGATTTCATGAATGGAAGGAATTAGATTAATCCTAGCTTATGCATTCTCCAAGAATATTGAAGTGTATCTAATGGACGTGAAATCATCCTTTCCAATTGGGGAACTAGAATAAGAAGTCTACATTAAGCAACCAGAAGGATTTCAGTTGTCAGAGAATGAAGATTATGTTTGTAGGTTGATGAATGCCTTGTATGGTCTAAAATAGGCCCCTAGAGCATGGTATTCTAGACTGGCCATATATCTACAGTAGAAAGGGTTCAGAAAAAGTAATGTAGACAACAACCTCTACATCAAGGAAACTCAAGATAGTATTTTATTAATTGAAATTTATGTTCATGTTATTATCTTTGGAAGTGATGATGACAAGTTCAATCATAAATTTGGGTGAGTGTTTGGTATCTTGGCTAAGAAAGAAACAATCATCATTATCATTGTCTACAACCGAAGCAGAGTATATTGCACCCAAAACATGTTGTACATAGGTTCTATGGATGAAACAAACTCTGAAAAATATATAGGTTTAGTATGATGAGCCCATTCCAATATATTGTGATTATAGAAGATCCATCAGTATCTCAAAGAATCCAATGATGCACTCCAAGATGAAGCACATTCCAATCAAGTATCACTTTCTACGGGAACAGGTTGCATAGAGGAACATCATAGTTGAATATATGGGAACAAAATAACAGGTTGCAAATATATTTACAAAATTGCTTCCAAGGGAAGACTTTGAGTGTATTCGACAGAGACTCAAAGTGATTTCTATTACTCCAAAATGAATTATTTTTAATGCTTATCTTATTTTTCTTATATTTACACGAGGAAGCACCATAAAGAGGACAGTTCAGTTTGGGGGAGTGTAACACCCGTTTTCCCCCAACTTGTAAATATAACTATAATGGCCAAGAGACTATGGAAAACTCCATATGTGTGAATGTTGATTCGATGGAACTTTGTATGAAAGGTAAATGAATGTAAATTATGTTATTTACTAAAAAATGGATAAGTGTTTCATGAATGATGGAAGGGGGGGTGTACTAAGGAATACCATGAATGTTATGAAAATAGATGGTGAAGGGGACCATGAATGGTTGCGTTAACCTTCACCAAAACAGTACTTACTAGATTTAATTTCTCAAGACCAGAACAATCATCTAACCCATAAATGAATTACAGTCAAGCTGGTAGGTGGTAAGACCTCCTCAAGAGTTAATGAGGTGATGGGGCAGAGCTCCCATATGTAAGGCTTCTAGACCTGACCATAGGCTAGGAATTTGAGCCACATGCAACCTTGTTGAAAGAGGCAAGAAGGGAAGGTGTGGTGGGGAGGAGGGAGACCTGCGAAGAGTGTAGACGAGAGGAAGATTTTCAAGTTCAAGGAAGAACTGGAAAATAAGCATTATGGTCACAGGAATTGGAAAGAGAAGGTTATGATACAAGTTGATAAATGAGGTCGGTCCTCCTTTCTTGGTATCATGTAAACCATTGCCAAGATCCTGTGGGAGGAGGAGAGTAACCTTCATCCCTACTGTTGCTAAGTCGAAAGAAGAAATTATGTTGTAGAGCATCGTGTTCTAGCTCAAGGGTGGCTAGTGGTAAATATGTTTGGAGTGACCGAGCCTATGGTTGGGCGGAAACGGGCACCCCTTTCAGTAGTTTCTTCACGTTGTCTGGTTTTGATAAGTATTTTCCCTGTTTTATGTGTTGAACTGGAATAATGGATGAATGCCTAGATTTATGCAATGTGTACTTATAAATATTTTCTATGTGGAATGGTTACGGTATGTACATGCCTCCTTCTCTTTGAAAACCTACACCCTCGACCAATAGTTCGAATGCCCATATTTTCTCTAGAGGCTTCCTGGGGCATTAAATTGTGTGACGGTCGATATGGGAGATGTAGTGTCAGACTGAACCTCTCTGTATGAAGAGCACACCTCTTTCAGAATCCTTGTCACACAACCGGGATTCCGGGCCCAAGTCCTTAACCATTTCATGACAAGCTCTGGAAGGGTAGCAAAAGTGGAAGCCTTTAAAAGGGGAGGTCCCTTTGTTTAGAAGATGAGCAGAAGAGATCCATTCGAAAGGACCCATATGACTAATACCCAGGAACCTTGGGCTAATCCTAAGGAAGCTATGTCCCCTTAGCTTTGTAGCTCTATAATTATGTGACTTCGGAGTAAGACCGACATTACCATCCTTATGCAGACCGAAGGTAACTGGGAGACTCGGTCTCCCGTGAGGTTGACCGACGATAGGTGGCTTCCCAAGTGGCTAGGTGAACCTATCTCGCAAATTAAACCGAAGCCCAAAACCTCGAAGGTCGAAGCCATGAAGGACACATCACTGTAGACCATGGGATCCCTCAGATCCTTTCCCAACCATCGATATATCAGGGACGTGTGGAGTTATTCCCTCTAACTTGGAGATTGGGTGCTTCGGAAGGTAAGAGGAGTTTGCATATAAACACTCTCGAACATCAAAACACCGAGGTAACCAAAGTCATAGATCTATAGGTCTACGTGACCAAGTCATATATGTGAGATCTAAGGAATGTAAAAGTCATATGCCCGAGGTGACGAGGTATGGTCATGTCATCCATGGTGACATGGATCCAACCTTAATGAGCCATGTTCCACCTAGATTTATGTGCATCACCTACCCCATAGGGCCCTTGTATTGTGACACGTGGCATCCCCGGTGAGGGCACATGTCATCCCTGACCCAACTATGTGTCAACCCCTGGTACGTGCCCACCTAGCCAATGTGGTTGGTGAAGGCACTGGGACTTCAAGAGTACCGAACTTTGAAACTCTAGAGGATTTGGAGCATAGTATCTTAGATATTCCAAAGAAGACCCGAAGCCTAAATCAGTAGAGTATATCTGAACCATCCATTGACAGGTACAGGTGTCATCATCTTTCACACTCTATAGCGGAAGTACTCTAGAAGAGTTGAAGAGTGGAGGGTCAATAACTCTCGAAGCCAGAGACCCGAATTCAATCTCATTCGTTCGTTGTGACAAGAGTATGGAAAGTCAATTCAAATCGTGTATGTCTGCAGGTCTGAACTCCTGTGGAGTCGAGTGAGTCAAGAACACCTAAAGTATGAAGTTTCGACACTCGCGAGGAACCTATTTAGTCAGATCCACATGGAGGTCTCATTGGCCTCGACCAATGAACACAAAATGAAATTAAGAGAGGCATATCCACCAGTTCTGATCTCGGTTCTAAGTGTGGTGACCACGGTGGGAAAGCCATGGACAAGAAGAATGGGATTTGAGACCCCGATTGGAGGTCTTGATTTCTTAAGAAGGATAGAATTTTGATGCCCCACCATGGGTGTGTTACAAATTTGTATCAAAGCATGGTTACAACACTTGGCCTTCTTGGGGTCATGGACAAGTTCCATAAAAACCATATTTAAATAACTTTAAGGATGATGCCCTACCTTACCTCCTTCCTAAAAATTTTGGTTAAACCCTTACTGTAGAAAATATTCAAAGATTTCTACTATGTGTGTGTATTTAAGGAATATCAACTATGTGTTGTTCATGAACTAATAGACTGCTATCTAACAAAAAGTGTTTTTCCATCACTCAAGCGGTCAGTCAGCCACAGGAAACTACAAGCATAAAGGATGGTGACGCACCATGAAGTGGGGGATGCCTCCCACAATAGAGACGAAGAATCTGACAAAAGGAGGGAAATAGAGACCCCTCGGGATTTGGCAGAAACTGTAAGGAGTCTCATGGGTGAATTACAGAGATGCAAGATCGACAACGAGAGATTGATAAAAGAGCAAGAGAATAAAATGGAAATTAATGCAGCCTTGCTGCAGAGTTTATCCAACATATAGAGACAGTTGTACCATGGACCTGCAACTAGTCATGTGGATTGATGACAGACGAAGAGGAGACAGATTCCACCTAAGATATGAAAAATTTGGTCCCATAAGTGGCCACACTATGAGGAGTACCTCGAGGAAGGTCCAACCTGAAGATAGGGGACACTCATCGGGAGAATCCTCTGGAAAGGAAACTAACAACTCAGAGGGATATTCTAGTAGTAAAACTAGTTCATAGTCTCAAAGGAAAAGGAAGAAATGAAATCATTCCAAAAGTCATGACCTTGAAGAATTCAATAAATCCAAACCACCCTCTTTCAATGGTGATATTAAGAAAGGGGAAGAGGTAGAAGCTTGGCTGCTTGGATTAAAGAAATACTTATGAGTCCGTGATTTCTCTGAAAACTTGAAGGCTTGAATAGCCATCTTCAACCTAAATGGAAAGGCTTCCATTTGGTGGGAAGACCTTAAGAATGTGAAAGGAATCCATGAAGGGGACCTATCATGGAAACAGTTTGAGAAACACTTCAAGAAGAAGTATCTATCATAAAATATTTTGACACGAAGACAAAAGAGTTCTATGAACTCAAGCTGGGACAACTCACCATAGAGGAATATGTCAATAAATTCCTTGAGCTATTGAGGTATTTACCCTACATAAAGGATGAAAAGGTGAAAGTGCAATGATTTATTAGCGGGTTACCCCATAACTACTAGAAAAATATTGAGTTCGACGAGCCAAAAACCCTAGAAGACTATGTCCAGAACGCAAGATATTGTTATGAATAGTTCAGGAGTCATACAGAACCTCGCGAGGATTGGAAGAACAAGAGAGGTTCTTGATTCAATAAAAAGGGGTTCAAATCCTCAAAATTTAAGAACTATAGGAAGGAATCTAGGATGAGCCTTCCTTCTATAAGTGTATATCAACAAAAGTTCCCCTCCCAAAGTGGAAATAAACCTTTTGGAACAGCCCCAGGAAAGAAGGATAACCCAAAGAAGGAACCCTTGAAATTTTTGGGTTGTGGAGAAGAACGTCTACTGAGGGACTTTCCACATAGACAACGGAACAGTAGGAGGGTTTAAAACGTTCAATAAGCTACCACTTTCAATTATGTGGCTAGGAGTATGCCAAAAATTTATGCATATGTGGATAATAAGAAAGACGACCACCAAGCTTCAGTGGTGGAGATGGAAGGTATGATCGCCAACCACCTAGTTTATATTTTAATTGAACCTGGTTCTAATTTGAGTTATGTGGCCCCTCAGCCTATTGATAAGTGTAATTTTCAACCAGTTAGGCATGCTAAGCCATGGTTAGTAGAACTAGCCACTGGCACTAAATGAAAAGTAGCAGAGTTCATACCAGCCTTCCAATTCACTGTAGATGGATTTCCCACCCAAGCTACCCTTAACATACTTCCCCTAGGATATTATGACCTATTGATTGGTATGGACTGGATAGCTGCATATAAAACTAAGTTGGATTGTTACTATAAAACCTTATAATGTGTGAATGAGAAAGGGAGAAAGATAACCCTCTGAGGAATTCAGAATCCTATCTCAATGAGACAAATATCAACACTTCAAATGAAAAAGTATTGCAAAAAGGGATGTCCTCTATATGCAATATAGGTATTGAAATCGGTTGAGGGTGACAGACCAAACCTAGAGGAGCACCCCACATTAAGAGAATATAGAGATGTGTTTCCAGAAGAGGTATTGGGTCTACCTCTGAGAATATATATTAATTTCTCCATAGAGCTTGCACCAGGAGCGATGCCAGTTTCTAGGACACCTTGTAGGATGAGCACACCTGATCTAGTTGAGCTTAAGCTCCAGCTAAAGGAAATGATGGATAAAGGCTACATCCAGCCCATTGTGTCTCCATGGGGACCACCACTCCTTTTCGTGAAGAAGAAAGATGGCACACTCTGATTGTGCATAGATTATAGACTCAATAAGACAACCATAAATAACAAGTACCCTTTACCAAGAATCGATGACTTGTTCGAACAATTAGGGGGTGATTCCATTTTCTCAATGATTGAATTAAGGTTTGTATACCACCAAGTCTAAATCAAGGATGAAGACATCCACAAAACAACAATCAGGACCTGATATGGTCACTATGAATTTGTGGTGGTGCCATTTGGATTAACCAATGCCCCTGCCACTTTTATGTGCTTGATGAACAATGTACTCAACAAATTCCTATATAGATTTGTATTGGTTTTTATTGATGATATATTAATATACTCCAATAATAGAGAGGAGCATGAAGAAAATCTTAGACCTTCAAGTTCTAAGAGAGAATCAACTCTACGCTAAGTTTAGCAACTGTGACTTTTTCCAGAAAGAAGTCCATTACTTAGGCCATGTTATTTATAAAGAAGGAGTGGTAGTAGACCCTGATAGGATCAGATCTATCATGGAATGGCCTACCCCAAAGGATATTTCAGATATCAGATCCTTTATGGGCTTAGCAAGATACTATAGAAGGTTCATAAAATGATTTTCCAATATTGGTTGCCCAATCACTGCCCTTCAGAAAAAGGGGGTTAAATTCATTTGGATGTCGGAATGTGAAGAATGATTTAAGTCACTAAAATACCTTCTTCCCATGCACCCGTGTTGAATATTGTCGACCCCGATAATGATTTCCTCGTGTGTACATATGCCTGCAAGGAAGGACTCGGAGGAGTCCTTATGCAGGAAGGGCATGTGATTTTCTATGAGTCCAGAAAATTGAATGAGCATGAAATCAATTATGTGACCCATGATCTAGAGTTGGCTGCCATAGTGCATGATTTAAAAAAGTGAAGGCATTACCTCCTGGGTAGGAGGTTTGTACTTATGACAAACCATTGTGGGTTGAGACACCTGTTTGATCAACCAAAACTCAATTCCAGGAAAGCTCTATGGATGTCTCTCCTTAGTGATTTTGATTTTGAAATCAAGCATATCAAAGGGAAGGAAAATAGGGTGGTCGATTCCCTTAGAATAAGTATGAAAATTATTCACCCGACAGTAGTGAGCATCTATGAAACGGATGCCAGGGAAAGAGTTAGGAATGCAAAAGAAACAGATGCATTATTCAAGACTGTAACATCGTACCTAAAGCAAGAGCTTGCAGGGCTAAAGTATGAAGGCTATCAGATGTTGGACAAAGGTCTGTTGACTTACAGAAATAGATTGTATATTCCAAGTTGTGACAAATTGAAGAGTTTCATAAGGGATGAACTACACAAGACACCATATATTGGTCACCCAAGATATCAGAAAATGATCACGACTAGTAGGAAACAATTTTATTGGCCTGGGATGAAAAAGGATATAACCGACTACCTAGCTAAGTGCGTAGAATTCCAACAAGTTAAGGAAGAACACCGACACCCAGCAGGGTTGTTGCATCCTCTATCAGTTCCAAAATGGAAATGGGAAACCATTTCCATGGATTTTATCATCGGGTTACCAAGATCAGCCAGGAAGAATGATTCCATCATGGTAGTAGTGGACAAGCTGAGCAAGTCCGTTCACTTCATTCCTTTCAAATTAGCTTGTAAGGAAATAGATATTTCCAACATGTTCATGAAATAGATCTTCATACTACATGGCATGCCTAAGGAGATTGTATCCGACCGAGATACAAAGTTCACTTCAAGATTTTGGAAATCCTTGATGGTTGGTTTTGAGACTAAATTATTGTTTAGCACAACTTATCACCCTCAAACCGATGGACAGATAGAAAGAGTAAACCAGATTTTAGAAGACATGTTGAGGATGAATGTAATGCATCGGCCTAATAAGTGGGAAGACTACCTGTCATTGGTGGATTTTTCCTACAACAACGGTTACCAAGAGTCACTGAAGATGAGCCCTTTCGAAGCCCTCTATGGAATACCATGTAGGACTCTAGTCAGTTGGAGTAATATAGTGGATAGAGTTATAATCGAACCCGACATGTTGAAAGAGATGGAACAACAAGTGATCCAGATAAAGAAGAATATGAAAATTTCTCACAATAGACAAAAAAGTTATGCCGACAGAAAAAGAACCCCCAGAGAATTCAAGACAGGAGACCATGTTTATCTCAGAGTTAGGCCCGGGAAGAGTTCCCTTAGAATGGGAGCTTGTGCCAAGCTAGCACCTGGTTATTGTGGACCCTTTGAAGTTTTAGATAGACTGGGACCTGTAGCCTATAGGCTAACACTCCCTCCCACAATAAAGGCACATAATGTTTTCCATGTTTCATTATTGAAGAAATGTGTACATGATTCTAATCATATAATTGACTGGTCAGTGATCCAGGTGAATCCGAAGGGAGAATTCCTACCAGAACCTCAATGCATACTAGACAAGAAGGAAACCCCACTCAGGAACCAAACCATTGCACAGGTCAAGGTGCAATGGAAACACTTTGACCCAGATGAGGCCACGTGGGAAATGGAGGATTCCATGAGACAGGCATATCCATTTTTGTTCACTTCTTTATATATAGAGCATGTTGATAGATAGAACATTGAATACAATGTTCCTTTAAGGGGGAGGGAATTGTAACACCCTATTTCCCCCAGCTTGTAATTATAAATATAATTTCCAAGAAACTATGGAAAACTCCATATGTGTGAAACTTGATTCGATGGACCTTTGAATGAAAGGTAAATGAATGTAAATTATGTTATTTACTAGAAAATGGATAAGTGTTGCATGAATACTAGAAGGGGGGGTGTACTAAGAAATGCCATGAATGATATGAAAAGAGATGGTGAAGGGGACCATGAATGTTTGCGTTAACCTTCACCAAACCAGTACTTACTGGATTTAATTGCTTAGGACTAGAACAATCCTCCGACCCAGAAATGAATTACTGTCAGGATGGTAGGTGGGAAGACCTCCTCAAGAGTTAATGATGGGATGGGGTAGAGCACCCATCTGTAAGGCTTCTAGACCTGACCGCAGGATGGGAATTTGAGCCACACACAACCTTGCTGAAAGAGGCAAGAAGGGAAGGTGTGGTGGGGAGCAGGGAGACCTGCGAAGAGTGCAGAGGAGAGGAAGTTTTTTGGGTTCAAGAAAGAACTAGAAAATAAGCGTTCTAGTCACAAGAATTGGAAAGAAAAGGTTATGATACAAGTTGATAAACGAGGCCAGTCCTCCTTGCTTGGTATTGTGTAAACCATTGCCAAGATCCTGTGAGAGGAGGATAGTAACCTTCATCCCTATTGTTGCTAAGATGGAAGAAGAGATTATGTTGCAGAGGATTGTGTTCTAGCATGGGGGTGGCTAGTGGTAAATCCATTTGGAGTGACTGAGCCTATGGTTGGGTGGAAACGGGAACCCATTTCAGTAGTCGCTTCACATTGTCTGGTTCTGATAAGTATTTTCTATGTTTTATGTGTTGAACTGGAATAATGGATGAATTCCTGGATTTATGCATATGTGTACTTATAAATATTTTCTATGTGGAATGGTTATGGTATGTACATGCCTCCTTATCTTTCAAAACCTACACCCTTGACCAATAGTTTGAATGCCCAACTTAGCTCTGGAGGCTTCCTGGGGAATAAAATTGTATGACAGTAGAGATACGATATGTAGTGTCAACCTGAACCTATCCATCTGAAGAGGACACCTCTTTCAGAATCCTTATCGCACGACCGATATTCCGGGCCCAAGTCCTTAACCATTTCATGACAATCTCTAGAAGGGTAGCGAAAGTGGAAGCCTTTAAAAGGGGAGGTCCCTTTGTTTAGAATACAAGCGGAAGAGATCCATTCAAAAGGACCCATATGACCAATACCCAGGAACCTTGGGCTAAGCCTAGGAATCTATGTCCCCTTGTCTTCATAGCTTTGGAATTCTGGGACTCAGAGTAAGACCAACCTTACCAGCCTTACGCGGACCGAAGGTAGCCGGGAGACTTAGTCTCCCATGAGGTTGACTGGAGATAGGTTGCTTCCCAGGTGGTTGGGGGAACCTATCATGCAAATTAAACCGACGCCTAAACCCTGAAGGCTAGAGACATGAAGGACCTAGCACCGTAGACCGTGGAATCCCTTAGATCCTTTCCCAACCATCGATATATCGGGGACGCATGGCGCTAGTCCCTCTAATTCGAATATTGGATGCTTCGGAAGGTAAGAGGAGTTTTCATAGAAACACTCCTGAACGCTGAAACCTCAAGGTAACCAGAGTTGTATATATATAGGTCAACGTGACCCAGTCTTATCCTTGAGATCTGAGGAATGTAGAAGTCATCTACCCAAGGTGACAATGTATGGCGATTTCATCCATGGTGACGTGGATCCAACCTTAATGCGCCACGTGCCACTTGGATTTATGCGCATCACCTACCCCATAGGGCCCTTGGATTGTGACACATATCATCGAGGGTGAGGGCATGTGTTGCCCCTGACCCAACTACGTGTCATCCCCTGGTACGTGCCCACCTAGCCAACGTGGTTGGTGAAGGGACTGGGACTTCGAGAGTCCTGAACTTTGAAACTCTGGAGGATTTGGAGCATAGTATAGTAGAGAGTCCAAAGAAGATCCAAATCCAAAATTAGCAGATTATATATGAACCATCCATTGGCAAGGATAGGTGTCATCATCTTCCGCACTCTGTAGCAGAAGTACTCAGGAAGAGTTGAAGAGTGAAGGATCAAGAAATCCTAAAGCCAGAGACCTGAACTTAGTCTCAGTCATTGGTTGTGACAAGAGTATGGATAGTTGATTCGACCCGTGTCTGTTTTCTAGTACGAACTCCAATGGAATCAGAGTCAAGTGAGTCAAGAACAACCTAAGTCTGAAGTTCCGACGCATGCGAGGAACCTATTGAGTCGAACCCACGTGGAGGTCTCGTGGCCTCGACCAATAAACACCCAAGGCAATTGAGAGAGGCATGTTTGCCAGTTCTAAGCTCGGTTCTTAGCGTGGTGACTGGGGTGGGAAATCATTGGATGAGAAGAATGGGATTTGAGACCCTGAATGGAGGTCTTGAGTTCTTAAGAAGGACAGAATTTCGAAGCCCCACCATGGGTGTGTTATAGGGAGAATTTTCAGGAAGAGTTCAATCAGGGAGAGTATCCCCAAGGAAAATTCAGTGAGGGGGAGCATCCTTGATGAGAAGTTACCTTTTTCATTGATTTCAAAGGGGGGGATATTTATCAAAATCACGAATATAGAGTTTGATTCTTGGAGGGAGAGAACAAAGGCATGTTTCCATGGGGAGAAATGGTCACAGGGGGAGCATGAGAAATATGAATTTAGTGTTGCATCAAAGTGTTTCTATCAATTCCAAATGGGGATATTATTGATTAATTAGGTTGGTTTTCATTGATTTTAACCCTTGAATCAAGTATGGTACCAAATTTCGGTATTCCCAACAATATGGTTAAGGGACTTAAGTTTGTTTGATATATAATGGTATGAATATTAGTATATTTGTAGGTAAGACTATTTTATATGGATAGTACATGTCATTCCATTTCCGGTGATATGTGGAACCTCATATAACTCCACACGGTTAGAGAGTCATGGCCTTATGAAGTTGGAGAACCCTCATGAGTTACCTAGAAGGTCAAAGAAATCAAATTATTCTAGAAGCTCCTAGAAGAAGTTGACTAGTCAAGTGGGTGAAACTAGGAGTTAATCATGGGTTAAGTTGTTGCAATAAGAAAATAATTAAAAATAAATTAGTTGAAACTAGAAGTGGATAGTTTATTGTTTTTGGATAAAGTGGTTATAAGTGGACAAAAGGTTAGTTAGGCCTAAAAGAAGGAAGTTGGGTTAAATTTCTTAGAAGGTAACCCCTTGAGGAAGCTACATGGAACTATAAATAAGAGAGAAAGGCTATCCTATTAGAACCTATTGAGCACATGGAATATCTATTATTGTGTAAGGTTTATTGAAGGTACTCATTGATACATCTGAAGTTACACAATTCTGAGGTAGCACGAAGGGTTGACGATAAAAGTTTCAAAATTGTCGAAATACTAAAAAAACCTAGTTTTTTAGGTGTATGTAGGTTGCAATGGAGAAGGGAACGTACATATGCGGGATGGAAGTATAAAAAGGTGCGTACATGTGGGAAAATCCATGAAATATTGAGTTACTGAGGGTGCTAGGATCTCAGATTCTAAAAGCAAGATCCCAAGAAGGTCTGCAGTGATCAGGTATAACAGATCTATCTACAGCTTCAAAAGGTATGTCATATTCTAATGTGTAGTTGGATATTGTTGTCTCCATGAGATATGGTTATGGGAGTTTGAGGTTTTTCCCTAGAGAGGGTGTTGGTTGTATGGAACTTATGGTATGAGCTATATCTACATAAATACATCACTAGTATGTTGGTATTATTCATTGGTTCATCTTGTCGGTTCAAGTGTTGCGACATAGTTGTATTTATTGGTACATGGTTGAGGGTTTTTGTTGTCAAATGGTTGTGAAGTTGTTTGTATGGTGTGAGGATTCATATCATTAAGGGTTTGATTTCTAGTCCATGTGAGGATTATTAAACTACTTCATGATTATACACACATGTATGGCACATGACTAGAGAGATATAGATGCACTTGGTTAAGGGATATGTAGGATGATGCATGCACAAGGAACAACTACAGATAAGACACAGTGACAAGTTGCAGGTTGATGTGACATAGGTAGAAAATTGTTTAAAGTTTTTGAAAATGTGAAAACCCTATGTTTTTGAAGGTGTATGCAAGTTGCGGTATAGATAGGGCACATACATACATAGGCTGCAGTACATACATGGCATGTACATACGCAAGCAACAACATATACAGGTCGCATACCTGTTGGTTTTTGGTTGGTACAGGATGAGTATAGCTACAGGTTGGTTACAGGTCAATGGAACAGGTTGGTTACAGGTTGTTGGTATAGGTTGGTCTAGGTTTGTAGGGGTATATCTCATAGTGACAATGTGGAAACAACTTCATCATTTGACACTTATAATTCAAGGCGGTAGGAAAGGGAAAGGAAAAGTGGTTGTATCCATTTTCCGATTGTAGTTAGAGAACATAGGGGGTTGTATCCTCCTTCTAGTTGTAGTGAGATAATTGGGGAGTTGGAGCTTCCCTCATGTTGTAGCCTAAAAATATAGGGGGTTAGAGCCTCCTTCCAGTTGCAGCTAGAGAACAAAGGAAGTTGGTGCTTCCAATGAATGTAATTCTTAAAGACATATAAGAAAAATCATTATTTCATTTTCTCCCTTACTGGGTTTCCACATAAAAATACTAGTGTACTATGTATGTGTATGATTGTTCATTGTTCATGGTTTATTCACTCTGCACTTGTTGAACGATAATGGTATATTGATCATAAAGATAAATAAAACTTACATGTTGTGGTTAAAAGGATTAAAAATCTCTATTACTGATTCACCCCCCTCTCATTAATCCAACATTAAGGCCACATATATGGCTCTCTGAAATGTATTTCCTGCATTTATCATCCCAAAGGACATCTGTTTATAGGAAAAGGTTCCCCATTTAGTACAATTTTTTTTTTCAATTGGTCTTCTTCCGAGACTAGAATTTGATTGTATCCTAAAAATCCATCCATAAGTGAGAACATCTTAGATCCAAATACAATTTGTACTAGACATTCCATTGAGGGTACATGGTAGTTATCTTTTTCTGAAGATTTATTTAAATTTCTACAATTTACACATAGTCAAATTTCTCCTAATTTCTTCTTTACTGGTACTAGATTAGATACCCAAGAAGAATGTGATGCAAACCCCCTACCTTAGCAGGGTTCTGCGACCTCCCGATCTCTGGATCGATCTTCTTCTGAGTCAAAATGGATCTTCAGACTCCTGTTGGAACCCCTTGAACAAATCCACAGGTCCCTTTAATTCCCTGGCACAGGATTTGAGAAAACCTATGCACGCGCTAAGATTTTAGCACTCTTCTCTGTTCTGAACCAACACACCTTTCACGTTTCAGGGTATCAGGACTCCTGCATGTGAGCTCTCCCATGCTCCTTGTCCCTCCAACTCCCGGTTTCCGAAACGTTGAAAAGGGCTTAACGACTCTGGGTCCTCCCTTAGCCTCCGTCCATGTGACCACCACTCTGTGACCACGTGCTTAACGTCAAAGCACTACCGGATTTTCGCAATTCAGGCAATCACGATGCAAGCATTCCTCCTGTTCTCTTTCTTTCGAAATGACGAAACCCGAAATAGGGCCTAACTCCATAGCTCCTCCCTTAAGTCACTTTTCATACGATCGGTCATGTGACCTGGTGCTATTCCTCTGAATTCTTTCGGGCTTTTGTGATTCGTGATTCCACAATTCTGGCTGCAACGATTCTAGGTCCTTCGAACTCCCAGATCCCGAAATGCCGAAATCTACCCCTGGCCACGGTCCACTTTTCGGGATTTTGT
Organism: Picea sitchensis; assembly: GCA_010110895.2. Classification (NCBI taxonomy): domain Eukaryota; kingdom Viridiplantae; phylum Streptophyta; class Pinopsida; order Pinales; family Pinaceae; genus Picea; species Picea sitchensis. The sequence goes on along the minus strand of SNQJ01S0016333.1, from coordinate 67,642 downwards.
AATTCGCAATTTCACAATTCCGACTGCGGACAATTCTAGGTCCTTCGATCTCCAGGACCCCGAAATTCTGAAATCTCCCCCTTAAGAGATCAACGATCCAGATTCCTCTTGAACCGATGATCACGATCCAACTTGATCGATGGCCCACAACCTTTCAGGATTTTTCTCAAAC
>SNQJ01S0016333.1:52028-67372 GCA_010110895.2 Picea sitchensis | reverse complement strand
CCTTCTTCTTGAACTCCTGGTGTCCAAATCTTTGATGGTATTGGATATTTGACACCTGTCCTCCAAAATGGATGGTCTTTATTCTTTTGAGACTTAACAAGTCCTCTTCCTTCTGCTGTTACGAGGTTTAAACCTCGCACACCTTTTCTGGATATGATGGCTCACAACAATTTGACACTTCTCCCTCAAATTTTCTATCGTCTGTTCTACCCTTATGTGCGGCTTCCCATGGATTAAACCCTTCACACCTTCTTTTGGATCCGACGACTATCGGTCCTTGGTGCTAGATATGATGGCCCAGATCCTTTTTCCTGTGCACCTCCCAGGGACTAAACCCCGTGCATGTATCCTTGATCCAGTGGCTCTCAGGCTACTGCGCTATAGATCCGACGACTAGCGCGATTTCTTGAATCGGGAGTTCACGATGCAGCGACTCCAAAATCACTTGCCGCTCCAAACCCTGAACTCCGAAATAGAGAAATTCAAGTGCAATATCAACAGCCCCTGATGCTTCTCATCCAACGGTCCACGTGATTTCAACACTTCTCTATGGAGTCTCTCCACCGTCCATACAACTCCTCTCCTGGGGTGCTTCTAAAGGCTTAAATCCCTCGCAACTTGGTGCGATCCTATGGTTCTCGGGATTTCGACACTTCTCCACGAAGTGTCTCCACCGTTCCTTTCAGCTGCTCTCCTACGCAACCTCCCAAAGGTTAAAATCTGTGCGCCTTCCTCCAGATTTGATGACTATCAGTTCTTTGCACAAGATCTGACGACAGTTGTGCTCCCTCCTAAGATTGAGAACTTATTCCTTCCCCTTGGAATATTTTCTGAAGTTTCAAAGGCCTCGACCTTCACTTCCCCTGCAACCTCAATTCCTTTGGATCTCACCTGTGTTCTAGGAACGTTGTCCCTCCTGAGCTTCATTCTCTCGAATATTTACTCCTGCGCACACTTTACGTTCGAGGATCTCGAATAACTCAGATTCGAGAAGTTATCTTGAAAAGAAAACTCCTTACGCCCACCTAGCATTCTCCTTCTCGATGCACACCTTGAAGAACCTACAAAGTATTTAGCAACCCTATGAGTGTCTTCTCCTCGACACTTCTCTTTTCTCAGAACTCGAAATAGAGTTCCCTAGTGCACTCTATTCACTTGCTCAATGCCCTCTTGGCAAAGCTCTACATAACCTTAAGTAGTTATGTGTTTCCTAAACTCGAGACAGAGTTCCTTCCTGTGCACTCCTTGCACCTCTGCTGATGAAGGTTCAATGCTATCCCTCTTAAGCTTTCATGAGGTTGTCTCACCTCTGTTAACGAACACCTTGTAGAATATGTGCACTCCTTGCACTCGAAAACTCCAAGACGAGATGAAATTGAAACTTATGAAATACTTCACCAATTATGCATTTAAACATGAAATGCATAAAAACATGTAAACATCAAACACACAGCATGCAGGAAAAACAACTTTTCTATTAATCTGTATGTTTATATAAATGTTTACAAAGACTAGACTGTAACAAGTCTCATCTCTCTCTCGAGACCTCTCTACTCTGGTCTCTCCTCCTAACTCTCTACTCTAATTTTTTTTTAATTACAAAATGAGGGCTCCCATGAGCTTATCCCCAACCATTGTCTGTGAGCTATCACTATCACAGAGCGACTCCTACGGCTACATTACATAAATGGATGCCCAGTCCTGACTACGTCCTGGGCTTGCTGCAGGAAACCATTAAAGGAAACCTCAACCACTACCTGTACAAAGGCATGGTCTGGAATTAAAAGCCTTACAAAATTTATTGAAATTTCAAATTTCAAAATTGAGAGGGCTGTGCCTCTCCATTTCTCCATTAAATGTGTGTTGGATGTGCTAGATGGATAGCATGCTACTGACATGGAGCGATGCTCCTCCATCATAGTCCTCAGCTGGAAAAATCATGGTCTCTTGATCATGACCTCCTCTTCTCTAGTGTTGAAATCCACTTGGATCCCAAACTTTCCCTTCGAGCTATCTATTTTCTCCTCTGCTTCAATGTTGCTGCTGTTGTTGCCCTGCTGCTCATGCAGGCTCCCTTCTGCTTAGTTTCTCATTGCTGGTAGTCTCTGTTGCTGAACTCGACATCAGCCTTATGATTTCTTCAATTACCTCTTCCAACTGCTCCAGTGGCTGGCTCTCCTTATGCAGTCTCCTCAGTTTCACTTCTTCTCGGCAAATGGGTTGATCAACTAGATCTCCCATGCCATATTTTTCCTCTGTGGCCTCAACTTGCCATCCTACTGTAAAATTCATCTCTACAGTCTTATTTTCTTGACTGACCTACTGTTCAATCACCTTCTCTGACAGATTAGCTTCTGCCATTTCCCCTTGTGTTGGTTGAATTCCATCTTCCTCTAGTTGCTCCTCAGACTGGAATTCTCCTTCATCTTCTGTTTCACGCCTCGGCACTGCAGTTATCATATGTTCATCTCCCTGGCTGAAAATTCTGAGCGATTCCTCGGAATGCTCCTCTGCTAAAATATGCATGACTGTCTCCTCATGGCAACCATATACTGGCTTTGGATTGTTCAACCAATCCTCCAGCATCTCTAACTCCATTTCCCATGGAGTGAGCATATTATTTGCATGCTCCTCTTCTGTTGGGGCAAACATTAGTGTTTGTTCCTCCTCTCCCTCTATGACAGTCACTATTGGATGTCCTTCTTCTGTTTTTTCTTCTGCAACACATACTCTGGCTTCAATTGGGCTACTTTGTAGGAATACTTCGATTCCCCCAATGATCAGAATGTATTTATGACCTTCCTTCATCAACACTCCTTTCTAATACGAAATCTCCTCTGAGTTCATGAAACTTTCACATAGACTCATCTTTTCCCCCTTGCCCACATGGCATCCTGGGAATTTTCTACTTCCCACCTGGCAATGTATGAGACCGACTGGTCCCATCTCATTTCCCACCTGGCAATCTGAACTTTCACCACTGCCCCCTTGGCAGTATGTGAGACCTTCTGTTGATCTCTTCCCATTGCCCACCCGACAAATCGAAAGTTTACCTCTGCCCACCTGACATTTTATGAGATCAATCGATCCCATCTCCATCAACACTCCTTGCTGACTTGAACTCATCCCTAATTTCATGAGACTTTCAGATAGTCTCGTCTGCTCTCCCTTGCCCATTTGGCAATATGGGATTCCTGTCCTACCCACCTGGAAGTTTACGAGATCTTCAACTAATCTCATACCATTGCCCTCCTGGCAGTATGAATTTCCACTGTTGTCGTCCCGACAATCTATGATATTGTCCAATGATCTCATTTCATTGCCCACCTGGCAATTGGAAAATTCATCTCTTCCCTCTTGGCAGTTTATGAGACCTGAAACCGATCTCTCTTCCTCATCATTGAGGGTTTCTCCAACTTCTGGCTCAAAGATGCAAACCAACTCTGTGTCATTAAGGCTTTCAGCATACCTCAACCATATTTTCAATAGCCTTTGTTGTCTTTTGGCCAACAACTCCTTGAGTGGCCACTTCACCTTCTTTTTCATGGGCCATTCATACACCCATCGTGTTCTTGCACTCTGTTGCATTTGAAATGAAATCTCCTCCATCCTCGCTCTTATCTCGACGAGTTATTTATCCATATCAACCTTTATCTTCATCTATTGGCGGTCCTCTCTTTGACCATGCTGATGGCCTTCAGTAGCCATCTTCTTCCCTTTGAATCTTCTGTTGTTGTTACTCTACAATTGAGACCATTTCCAGTATCTCCTACAGTCCACTCGACTGTCTATTTGTTGTTGCGTCCTGCAACAATCCCTTTAATCCTCTTCATCTGAAATATACAGATGAATTCCAGGCTCTGATACCACTTGATGCAGACCCCCTACCTCAGCAGGGTTCTGTGACCTCTCGGTCTCTGGATCGATCTTCTTCTCAGCTGAAATGGCTCTTCGGACTCCTGCTGGAACCCCTTGAATGAATCCATAGGTCCTTTTAATTCCCTGGAACAGGCTTTGAGAAAACCTATGCACACGCTCATCTTTCAATGCTCTTCTCTGTTCTAAACCAACACACCTTTCGTGTTTCAGGGTTTTGGGACTCCTACATGCAAGCTCTCCTAGGCTCCTTGTCCCTCCAACTCTCAGTCACTGAAACGCCGAAAAGGGCTTAGTGACTCTGGGTCCTCCCTTAGCCTCCGTCCATGTGACCACCACTCTGTGACCATGTGCTTAATGTCAAAGAGATATCGGCTTTTCCCGATTCGGGGAATCACGATGCAAGCGTTCCTCCTGTTCTCTGTCTTTCAAAATTCCAAAACCCAAAATAGGGCCTAACTCCACAACTCCTCCCTTAAGTCGCTTTTCATACGACTGGTCCTGTGACCTGGTGCTATTCCTCTGAATGCTTTCTGGTTTTCGGGATTCATGATTTCGCGATTCTGCTGCAACGATTCTAGGTCCTTCAAACTCCTGGATCCTAAAATGCCGAAATCTACCGGTGAAAACGGTCCACTTTTCGGGATTTCATAATTCGTGATTTTGCAATTCCGGCTGTAGACGATTCTAGGTCCTTCGATCTCTCGGACCCTGAAATGTCGAAATCTCCCCCTTGAGAGATCAACGGTCCAGATTCCTCTTGAATCAACGATCACGATCCAACTGGATCGACGACCCACAACCTTTCAGGATTTTTCCCAAACCTTGACCACTCGCCACATGTCCTCCTTGATGAACGTTGTCGGTTATTTCGCAATTTCGTGAGCCGGGACTTCTTGTCTCATGACTCCTTCTCCTCGAACTCCAGGTGTCCAAATCCTTGATGGGCTTGGATCTTTGACAGCTGTCCTCCAAAATGGATGGTCTTGATGCTTTTGGGACTTGACGAGTCCTCTTCCTTCTATTGTTATGAGGTTTAAACCTCACGCACCTTTTCTGGATACGACGGCTCATGGAAATTCAACACTTCTTCCTCGAAGTTTCCTTCGTCCATTCTACCCTTTTGTGTGGCCTTCTAGGGATTAAACCCCTCGCACCTTCTTCCGGATCCGACGACTATCGGTCCTTGGTGCTAGATCTGAAGACCTAGATCCTTTTTCCTATGCACCTCCCAAGGACTAAACCCCATGCACGTATCCTTGATCCAACGGCTCTCAGGCCACTGCGCTTCAGATCTGACGACTGGCGCGATTTCTCGAACCAGAAGTTCACGATGCAGCGACTCCAAAATCACTTGCTACTCCAAACCCCGAACTTCTAAATAGAAAAATTCGAGCCCAAGATCAACGACCCTTGATGCTTCTCATCCAACGGTCCACATGATTTCGACACTTCTCTATAGAGTGTCTCCACCATCCATATAACTCCTCTCCTGGGGTGATTCTAAAGGCTTAAATCCCTCACAACTTGGTGTGATCCTATGGCTCTTGGGATTTCGACACTTCTCCACGAAGTGTCTCCACCGTTCCTTTCAGCTGCTCTCCTATGCAACCTCCCAGAGGTTAAACTCTGTGCGCCTTCCTCCAGATCCGATGACTATCGATTCTTTTCATAAGATCTGATAGTAGTTGTGCTCCCTCTTGAGCTTGAGAACTTATTCCTTCCCCTTGGAATATTTTCTGAAGTTTCAAAGGCCTCGACCTTCACTTCCCCTGCGAGCTCAATTCCTTTGGATCTCGCCTGTGTTCTAGGAACCCTATCCAACCTGAGCTTCGTTCTCTTGAATATTTACTCCTACGCACACTTTGCGTTCGAGGATATCGAATAACTCATATTCGAGAAGTTATCTTGAAAAGAAAACTCCTTACACCCACCTGGTGTTCTCTTACTCAACACACACCTTCCATAACCTACAGAGTATTCAGTAACCCTGTGAGTGTCTTCTCCTCCACACTTCTCTTTTCTCATAACTCAAAATAGAGTTCCCTAGGCCACTCTATGCACTCACTCGATGCCCTCTTGGCAGAGCTCTATGGAACCTTCAGTAGTTCTGTCTTCTCTGAACTCAAGACAGAGTTCCTTCCTGTGCACCCCTTGCACCTCTGCTGATGAAGGTTCAACGCTATCCCTCTTGAGCTTTCTTGAGGTTGTCTCACCTCTTTCAATGCACACCTTGCATACTATGTCCACTCCTTGCACTAAAAAACTCCAATATGGGATGAAATTGAAACTTATGAAATACTTCACCAGTTATGCATTTAAACATGAAATGCATAAAAACATGTAAACATCAAACACACAGTATGTAGGAAAAACTTATTTTCTATTAATCTGTATGTCTATACAAATGTTTACAAAGACTAGACTGTAACAAGTCTCATTTCTCTCTCGATACCTCTCTGCTCTGGCCTCTCCTCCTAACTCTCTACTCTATTTTTTTTTTAATTTCAAAATGACAGCTCCCATGAACTTATCCTCAACCACCGTCTTTGAGCTATCTCTATCACAGAGAAGCTCCTATGGATACATTACATAAATGGATGCCCAGTCCTGACTACATCATGGGCTTGTTGTAGGAAACCATTAAAGGAAACCTCAACCACTACTTGTACAAAGGCATGGTCTGGCATTAAAACCCTTACAACATTTATTGAAATTTCGAATTTGAAAATTGAGAGGGCTGCGCCTCTCCCTTTCTTCATTAAATGCGTGTTGGATGTGTTGGTTGGCTAGCATGGTGCTGACATGAAGCGATTCTCCTGCATCATACTCCTCAACTAGAAAAATCATGAGCTCCTCTTCTCCAATGTTGAAATCCACCTGGATCCCAAACTTTCCCTTGGAGCTGTCCAACTGCTCCACTGCTTCGTTGTTATTGTTGTTGTTGCCCTGCTGCTCTTGCAGGCTCCCTTCTGCTCAGCTTCTCATTGTTGGCAGTCTCTGCTGATGAACTCGACATTAGCCTTATGATTTATTTAATTACCTCATCCACCTGCTCCAGTGGCTGTTTCTCCTTATGCAGTCTCCTTAGCTGCACTTCTTCTCGGCAAATGGGTCGATCAACTAGATCTCCCATGCCATATTTTTCCTCCGTGGCCTCAACTTGCCATCCTACTACAAAATTCAGCTCTGCAGTCTTATTTTCTTGACTGACCTATTGTTCAGTCACCTTCTCTGACAGATTAGCTTCTAATATTTCCCCTTATGCTAATTGAATTCCAGCGTCCTCCAGATGCTCCTCAGACTGGAATTCTCCTTCATCTTCTGTTGCATGCCTCGACACTGCAGTTATCATCTGTTCAGCTCCCTGGCTGAAAATTCTGAGCGATTCCTCGGAATGCTCCTCTGCTAACATCTACATGACTACCTCCTCATGGAAGCCATATATTGGCTCTGTATTGTTAAACCAATCCTCTAGCATCTCTAACTCCATTTCCCATGGATTGCGCATATTATTTTCATGCTCCTCTTCTGTTGGGGAAAACATTAGTGTCTGCTCCTCCTCTCCCTCTATGACAGTCACTGTTGGATGTCCTTCTTCTGTTGTTTCTTCTGCAACACATACTCTGGCCTCAACTGGGCTGCTTGGTAGGAATAATTCAATTCCTCCAATGATCAGAATGTATTTCTGACCTTCCTTCGTGAGCACTCCTTGCTAATACAAACTCTCCTCTGAGTTCATGAGACTTTCACATAGCCTCATCTTTTCCCCCTTTCCCACTTGGCATCTTGGGAATTTTCTACTACCCACCTGGAAGTGTATGAGACCGACTGGTCCCATCTCATTGCCCACCTAGCAATCTGAACTTTCACCACTACCCCCTTGGTAGTATGTGAGACCTTCTGTTGATCTCTTCCCATTTCCCACCTGGTAACTCAAATGTTCACTTATACCCACTTGGAAGTTTATGGGATCAATCGATCCCATTTCCATCAACACTCCTTGCGGACCCAAACTCATCCCTGATTTCATGATACTTTTAGATAGTCTCATCTACTCTCCCTTGCCCACTTGGAAATATGGGATTTCTGCCCTGCCCACCTGGCATTTTACGAGATCTTCAACTAATCTCATACAATTTCCCTCCTAGCAATATGAATTTCCATTGTTGTCGTCCTAACAGTCTATGATATCCTCCAATGATCTCATTTCATTTCCCACCTGGCAATTGGAAAATTCATCTCTGCCCTCCTGGTAGTTTATGAGACCTGGAACTGATCTCTCTTCCTCATCACTGAGGGTTTCTCCAACTTCTGGCTCACAGATGCAAATCAGCTCTGTGCCACCAAGGCTTTTAGCATACCTCGGCCATATTTTCAACAGCCTTTGTTGTCTTTTGGCCAACAATTCCTTGACTGGGCACTTCACCTTATTTTGCATGGGCCATTCATACACCCATCGTGTTCTTGCACTCTGTTGCATTCGAAATGCAAGCTCCTCCATCCTTGATCTTATCTCGATGACTTCTTTATCCATCTCCAACTTGCTCTTCATCTATTGGTGGTTCTCTCTTTCATCATGCTTATGGCCTTCAGTAGCCATCTTCTTCCCTTTGAATCTTTTGTTGTTGTTACTCTACAACTGAGAGCATTTCCAGTATCTCCTACAGTCCACCCGACTGTCTATTTGTTGTCGCGTCCTGCAACAATCTCTTCAATCCTCTTCATTTGAAATATACATATGAAGTCTAGGCTCTGATACCACTTGATGCAGACCCCCTACCTCAGAAGGGTTCTGCGACCTCCCAGTCTCTGGATCGATCTTCTTCTGAGCTAAAATGGCTCTTCGGACTCCTTTTGGAACCCCTTGAAAGAATCCACAGGTCCCTTTAATTCCCTGGCACGAGATTTGAGAAAACCTATGTACACACTTAGCTTTCAGTGCTCTTCTCTCTTCTGAACCAACACACCTTTCACGTTTCGGGGTTTAGGGACTCCTGCATGCGAGCTCTCCCAGGCTCCTTGTCCCTCCAACTCCCAGTTGCCAAAATGCCGGAAAGGGCTTAACGACTCTGCGTCCTCCCTTAGCCTCCGTCCACGTGACCACCACTCTATGACCACGTGCTTAATGTCAAAGCGCTACCGACTTTTCACGATTTGGGGAATCGCGATGCAAGCATTCCTCCTGTTCTCTATCTTTCGAAATGGTGAAACCTGAAATAGGGCCTAACTCCACAACTCCTCCCTTAAGTCACTTTTCATACGACCAGTCCTGTGACCTGGTGCTATTCCTCTGAATGCTTTTGGGTTTTTGCGATTCACGATTCTGCAATTTTGCCTACAACGATTCTAGGTCCTTCGAACTCTTGGATCCTGAAATGTTGAAATCTACCCATGACCACGGTCAACTTTTCAGGATTTTGTAATTCACGATTTCGCAATTCCGGCTGTAGACGATTCTAGGTCCTTCGATCTCCCGGACCCTGAAATGATAAAATCTCCCCCTTGAGAGATCAACGGTCCAGATTCCTCTTGAACCGATGATCATGATCCAACTGGATCGATGACCCACAACTTTTCGAGATTTTTCCTGAACCTTGACCACTCACCAGGTGTCCTCCTTGATGAATGTTGTCGGTCATTTCGCAATTTCATGAGCTGGGACTTCTTGTCTCATGACTCCTTGCCCTTGAACTCTTGGTGTCCAAATCATCGATGGGCTTGGTTCTTTGACACCTATCCTCCAAAATGGATGGTCTTGATGCTTTCGGGACTTGACGAATCCTCTTCTTTCTTCTGTTACGAGGTTTAAACCTTGCGCACTTTTTCTGGATTTGACAGCTCATAGTAATTCGACACTTCTCCCTCGAAGTTTATGTCATTCGTTCTACCCTTCTGTGCGGCTTCCCAAGGATTAAACCCCTCACACCTTCTTTCAGATCCGACGACTCTCGGTCCTTGGTGCTAGATTTGACGACATAGATCATTTTTCCTGTGCACCTCCCAGGGACTAAACCCTGTGCATGTATCCTTGATCTAGCGGCTCTCAGGCCACTGCACTCCAGATCCGATGGTTGGAACGAGTTCATGAACCGAGAGTTCATGATGTAGCGACTCCAAAATCACTTGCCTCTCCAAACCCTGAACTCCGAAATAGAGAAATTCGAGCACGAGATCAATGGCCCCTAATGCTTCTCATCCAATGCTCCATGTGATTTCGGAACTTCTCTATGGAGTGTCTCCACCGTCCATAAAACTCCTCTCCTGGGGTGCTTCAAAAGGCTTAAATCCATCACAACTTGGTGTGATCCTATGGCTCTCAGGATTTCGGCACTTCTCCACGAAGTGTCTCCACCGTTCCTTTCAGTTGCTCTCCTACGTGACCTCCTAGAGGTTAAACTCTATGTGCCTTCCTTTGGATCCAATGACTATCGATTCTTTGCACAAGATCTGACAGAAGTTGTGCTCCCTCCTGAGCTTGAGAACTTATTCCTTCCCCTTGGAATATTTTTCGAAGTTTCAAAGGCCTCGACCTTCACTTCTGCTGTGAGCTCAATTCCTTTGGATCTCTCATGTGTTCTAGGAACGTTGTCCCTCCTGAGATTCGTTCTCTTGAATATTTACTCCTGCACACACTTTGCGTTCGAGGATATCAAATAACTCAGATCTGAGAAATTATCTTGAAAAGAAAACTCCTTACACCCACCTGGAATTCTCTGGCTCGATGCACACCTTGCAGAACCTACATAGTATTCAACAACCCTGTGAGTGTCTTCTCCTTGACACTTCTCTTTTCTCAGAACTCGAAATAGAGTTCCCTAGTTCACTCTATGCACTTGCTTGATGCCCTCTTGGTAGAGCTCTACAGAACCTTCTGTAGTTATGTCTTCCCTGAACTTGAGACAGAGTTCCTTCCTGTGCACTCCTTGCACCTCTGTTGATGAAGGTTCAATTCTATCCCTCTTGAGATTTCCTGAGGTTGTCTCACCTCTGTCAATGCACACCTTGCGGACTATGTGCACTCCATTCACTCAAAAACTCCAAGACGGGATGAAATTGAAACTTATGAAATACTTCACCAGTTATGCATTTAAACATGAAATGCATAAAAACATGTAAACATCAAACACACAGTATGTAGGAAAAACGATTTTTCTATTAATCTATATGTCTATACAAATGTTTACAAACACTGGACTATAACAAGTCTCAGCTCTCTCTTGAGACCTCTCTTCTCTAGTCTCTCCTCCTAACTCTCTACTCTAATTTTTTTTTAATTACAAAATGAGGGCTCCCATAAGCTTATCCTCAACCATTGTCGCTGAGCTATCACTATCACAAAACGGATCCTATGGCTACATTACATAAATGGATGCCTAGTCCTGACTACGTCCTAGGCTTGCTACATGCAACCATTAAAGGAAACCTCAACCTCTACCTGTACAAAGGCGTGGTCTGACATTAAAAGCCTTACAACATTTATTGAAATTTCAAATTTCAAAAGTGAGAGGGTTGTGCCTCTCCCTTTCTCCATTAAATGTGTGTTGGATGTGTTGGCTGGCTGGCACGCTGCTGACATGGAGTGATGCTCCTGCATCATACTCCTTAGCTGGAAAAATCATGGTCTCTTGATCATGAGCTCCTCTTCTCCAGTGTTGAAATCCACCTAGATCCTAAACTTTCCCTTGGAGTTGTCCATCTGCTCCTCTGCTTCGTTGTTTCTGTTGTTGCCTTACTGCTCTTTCAGGCTCCCTTATGCTCAACTTCTCATTACTGGCAGTATCTGTTGCTGAACTCGACATCAGCCTTATGATTTCTTCAATTACCTCATCTATCTAGTCTAGTGGTTGGCTCTCCTTATGAAGTCTCCTTAGTTGCACTTCTTCCCGGCAAATGAGTCGATCAACTAGATCTCCCATGCCATCTTTTTCCTTTGTGGCCTCAACTTGCCATCCTGCTGCAAAATTCATCTTTGTAGTCTTATTTTCTTGACTGACCTATTGTTCAGTCACCTTCTCTAATAGATTAGATTCTGCCATTTCCCCTTGTGCTGGTTGAATTCCAGCTTCCTTCAGATGCTCCTCATACTAGAATTCTCCTTCATCTTTTGTTGCATGCCTTGGCACTGCAGTTATCATTTGTTCAGTTCCCTGGCTGAAAATTCTGAGCTATTCCTCAGAATGCTCCTCTACTAACATCTGCATTATTGTCTCCTCATGGAAGCCATATACTGGCTCTGGATTGTTCAACCAATCCTGCAGCATCTCTAACTCCATTTCCCATGGAGTGAGCATCTTATTTGCATGCTCCTCTTCTGTTGGGGAAAACATTAGTGTCTGCTCCTCCTCTCCCTCTATGACAATCACTGTTAGAGTCCTTCTTCTATTATTTCTTCTGCAACACATACTCTGGCCTCAACTGGGCTGCTTGGTAGGAATACTTCAATTCCCCCAATGATTAGAATGTATTTTTGACCTTCCTTCGTCAACACTCCTTGTTTATCCGAACTCTCCTCTGAGTTCATGAGACTTTCACATAGCCTCATCTTTTCCCCCTTACCCACTTGGCATCCTGGGAATTTTCTACTGCCCACCTGGTAGTGTATGAGACCGACTGGTCCCATCTCATTTCCCACCTGGAAATCTGAAATTTCACCACTGCCACCTTGGCAGTATGCGAGACCTTTTGTTGATCTCGTCCCATTGCTCACTTGGCAACTCGGAAGTTCACTTCTTCCCACCTAGCAGTTTATGAGATCAATCGATCCCATCTCCGTCAACACTCCTTGCTGATCTGAACTCATCCCTGAGTTCATGAGACTTTCAGACAATCTCATCTGCTCTCCCTTGCCCACTTGGCAATATGGGATTTCTACTCTGCCCACCTAGCAGTTTACGAGATCTTCAGCTAATCTCATACCATTTCCCTCCTGGCAATATGAATTTCCACTGCTGTCATCCCAACAATCTATGAGATCCTCCAATGATCTCATTTCATTGCCCACCTGGTAATTGGAAAATTCATCTTTTCCCTCCTGCCAATTTATCAGACCTGAAACTGATCTCTGTTCCTCATCACTGAGGGTTTCTCCAACTTCTGGCTCACAGATGCAAATCATCTCTGTGTCACTGAGGCTTTCAGCATACCTTACCCATATTTTCAATAGCCTTTTCTGTCTTTTGGTGAACAACTCTTTGAGTGGCCACTTCACCTTCTTTTTCATGGGTCATTCATACACCCATCGTGTTCTTGCACTCTGTTACATTCGAAATGCAAGCTCCTCCATCCTTTCTCTTATCTCGGTGAGTTCTTTATCCATCTCAACCTTGCTCTTCATATGTTGGTGGTCCTCTCTTTGACCATGATTATGGCCTTTAGTAGCCATCTTCTTCCCTTTGAATCTTCTGTTGTTGTTACTCTGCAACTGAGAGCATTTCCAATATCTCCTACAGTCCACCTAACTGTCTATTTTTTGCTACGTCCTGCAACAATATCTTCAATCCTCTTCATCTGAAATATACAGACAAAGTCCAGGCTCTGATACCACTTGATGCAGACCCCCTACCTCAACAGGGTTCTGCGACCTCTCGGTCTCTGGATCGATCTTCTTCTGAGCCAAAATGGCTCTTCAGACTCCTACTGGAACCCCTTGAACGAATCCATAGGTCCCTTTAATTCCCTGGCATAGGCTTTGAGAAAACCTATGCACACACTCAGCTTTCAGCGCTCTTCTCTGTTCTGAACCAACACACCTTTTTCTTTTCGGGGTTTCGGGACTCCTGCATGCGATCTCTCCTAGGCTCCTTGTCCCTCCATCTCTCGGTCGCCGAAATGTCAAAAAGGGATTAACAACTCTGGGTCCTCCCTTAGCCTCTGTCCACGTGACCACCACTCTATGACCATGTGCTTAACATCAAAGCGCTACCGGCTTTTCGCAATTTGGGGAATCGTGATGCAATCATTCCTCCTATTCTCTATCTTTCGAAATGTCGAAACCTGAAATAGGACCTAACTCCATAGCTCCTCCCTTAAGTCACTTTTCATACGACCGATCCCGTGACCTGGTGCTATTCCTCTGAATGCTTTCGGGTTTTTGCGATTCGTGATTCCGCAATTCTAGATGCAACAATTCTAGGTCCTTCGAACTCCTGGATCCCGAAATGCTGAAATCTACCCGTGGCCACAGTCCACTTTTTTGGATTTCGTAATTTGCGATTTCATGATTTCGGCTACAGATGATTCTAGGTCCTTCGATCTCCTGAACCTCAAAATGCCAAAATCTCCCCCTTGAGAGATCAACGGTCCAGATTCCTCTTGAACTGGCAATCACGATCCAACTAGATCAACGACCCACAACCTTTCGGGATTTTTCCCAAACCTTGACCACTCGCCACATGTCCTCCTTGATGAACGTTATCGGTCGTTTCGCAATTTCATGAGTCAGGATTTCTTGTTTCACGACTCCTTCTCCTCGAAATCCCGGTGTCCAAATCCCCGATGGGCTTGGATCTTTGACACCTGTCCTCCAAAATCGATGGTCTTTATGCTTTCGGGACTTGACGAGTCCCCTTCCTTCTGTTGTTACGAGGTTTTAACCTCGCGCACCATTTCTAGATACGACGGCTCACGGAAATTCGACACTTCTCCCTCGAAGTTTCTATCGTTTGTTCTACCCTTCTATGCAGCTTCCCAGGGAATAAACCCCTCGCACCTTCTTCCAGATCCAACGGCTATCGGTCCTTGGTGCTAGATCTGATGATCGAGATCCTTTTTCCTGTGCACCTGCCAGGGACTAAACCCCATGCACGTATCCTTGATCCAGAAACTCTCAGGCCACTGTGCTACAGATCCGATGGCTTACGTGATTTTGTGAACCAAGAGTTCACGATGCAACGACTCCAAAATAACTTGCCGCTCCAAACCCCGAACTTCGAAATAGTGAAATTTGATCGCAAGATCAACGAACCCTGATGCTTCTCATCCAATGGTCTACGTGATTTCGACACTTCTCTATGGAGTGTCTCCACTGTCCATACAACTCCTCTCCTAGGGTGTTTCTAAAGGCTTAAATCCCTCAGAACTTGGTGTGATCCTATGGATCTTGGGATTTCAACACTTCTCCACGAAGTGTCTCCACCATTCCTTTTAGTTACTCTCCTGCATGACCTCCCAGAGGTTAAACTCTGTGCACCTTTGTTAAGAACCAAAGACTGAATACAAAAGCACCACAATAGATATACAAGAACAATATGCAAAATCTCCTTTATTACCATCAAACCCTTGAGGTAGGGCAACACCATACAATGGATCCTATTATGGAAGGGATCCTCTCCTGTTCACTTGCCTCTTCGAGGGGGCATCCTCCTAATGAGCTACCGCTCCAAATACAATATTTCTCTTCATGTCTCATTACATCGCTTAAACCCCTTTATATAGTGCTACCATCACCTAAGAACATTCTAGAGGAG
>SNQJ01S0016333.1:25303-50371 GCA_010110895.2 Picea sitchensis | reverse complement strand
ACTACCATAGTGGACCTTATTTAATAATATAGTGGATCTAGTCCACCTTACATTGAATGACCTCCACTATTATCACTATGGGCCCTCTAGGCCCCCCCACTACCTCTCTATCTACCTTACATTACCTCTCTAGCTACCTTACAACCTTCCAATGGATCTGATGACTATCGATTCTTTTCACAAGATTTGACGGCAGTTGTGCTCCCTCCTAAGCTTGAGAACTTATTCCTTCCCCTTGGAATATTTTTCGAAGTTTCAAAGGCCTCGACCTTTGCTTCCCCTGTGAGCTCAATTCCTTTGGATCTCCCCTGTGTTCTACAAACGTTGTCCCTCTTGAGCTTCCTTCTCTTGGATATTTACTCCTATACACACTTTGCATTCAAGAATCTCGAATAACTCATATTCGAGAAGTTATGTTGAAAATAAAACTCCTTACGCCCACCTGGCGTTCTCCTGCTCGACGAACACCTTACAGAACCTACAGATTATTCAGCAACCCTGTGAGTGTCTTCTCCTCAACACTTATGTTTTCCTAGAACTCGAAATAGATTTCCCTTGTTCACTCTATGCACTCACTCGATGCCCTCATGGCAGAGCTCTACAAAACCTTTAGTAGTTTTGTCTTCCTTGAATGCGAGACAAAGTTCCTTCTTGTGCACTCCTTGCACCTCTATTGATGAAGGTTCAACGCTATCCCTCTTGAGCTTTCCCGAGGTTGTCTCACCTCTGTCAATGCACACCTTGTGGACTATGTGCACTCCTTGCACTCAGAAACTCCATAACGGGATGAAATTGAAACTTATGAAATACTTCACCAGTTACGCAATTAAACATGAAATGCATAAAAACATGTAAACATCAAACACACAGTATGAAGAAAAACTACTTTTCTATTAATATGTATGTCTATACAAATGTTTACAAAGAATGGACTGTAACAAGTTTGATCTCTCTCTCTCAATACCTCTCTGCTCTGGTCTCTCCTCCTAACTCTCTACTCTATTTTTTTTTTAATTACAAAATGAGGGCTCCCATGAGCTTATCCTCAACAACTATCTATGAGCTATCACTATCACAGAGAGACTCCTATGGCTACATTACATAAATGGATGCCCAGTCCTGACTACGTCCTGGGCTTGCTATAGGTAACCATTAAAGGAAACCTCAACCACTACATGTACAAAGGCGTGGTCTAGCATTAAAAGACTTACAACATTTATTGAAGTTTCGAATTTCAAAATTGAGAGGGTTGCGCCTCTCCCTTTCTCCATTAAATGTGTGTTGGATGTGCTGGTTGGATGGCACGCTGCTAACATGGAGTGATGCTCCTGCATAAGAATGTCTCACCTAGGAGATAATATTATAATCCAACAACTTTTTGAGCTCTTTCTGCATTAAATGTTTGAGACATGGATGAAATTTTCAAAGTTTTTACTGAAAAGGTTTAACATCTTGCCTAGGAGGAATGGTGTGTTGGATGATTTTTGTATCGTATGTTTTCAGATCTTGATATGACCATGCGAAAATATGTTGATATTATTTTAAAAAATTAAGGTAGGATTTATTTTCATCAGAAGATATTGATTTTCCAAGGTTAATATTCTTAGGACTCTTAGCAGTTCCTAGATTTATGATTTTGTAAGAAAGACTAGAACTATCAGTTTTCACTTTATAAAGATTCTTGAATTTCGTTTGAAGATAAAAAAATGTATTCCATGTTGACTAATCCCTTAGGCATTGTGTGGAGTTAAGGATTTTCAACATTATTTTCCTTATTGACTTAACACTCCTCATATTCTTATTGAGCAATAATTCCTTGAAATTCTTTGTCATCAATGGGCAGGTCTCTAAAGTTCTCTTCATTGGTAAAAAAGGCTATGATCTTCTCATCTCCCTCAAAACATCTCTAATTAGATATGTTATCAAGGACTAATGATTTTTATAGTAACTTTATGGTGAACCTAGAGGCCTCATAATCTTCAAGATGAGACAACCTTCAGGTTGTTGTGGCAAGGGAATAAGCAAGTACGTTCTTGGATTGAGGAATGGAAGTGATGTTAAATTTTTGAAAATTATCCATTAGTTTATGCACCCCTTGTTGGTAATTTCTTAAAAGTGGTGAATTGCAATGTATGGTATTTTTGACCTGCCTAATAGTTATCTCTTAATCTCCAAATACAACTAGTTCTTTGATCTTCAATTCAATGGATTTTGTAAGTCCTTGGACTAAATCCTCATGTTCAGTGGTATTATTAGTACACTTGAATTCAATCATGCATGATAAAACAATATGATTACCAACTGGGCCAATAAAGATACATCTGGCCCCAAATCCTTCTTGTGACTTGGACCCATAAAAAATGAGATTCCATATCTAGGAAGTAAAGTTGGAAACCTTTTTTTTGACGTATGTATTTGAATTTACAGCTTCATTTTCTAATATATTAACTACAAAACATTGGTCAAAGTTGTTGTTCTTTTAATTTATTGTCTGATTTTCTTGCAACAACAACTCCTTCTTTTATGAAAATGATATTTAAGACATGTAGGGTGCATAATTCCCAAAATATGAATCACAATAGTAGTTTCCTAGAACAAGAAACTCGATTGAATAAGGTTCATTTGGGGCTTCTAAATCGATGACAGTGTACTTCAGGTATTTTTCTTTGTCAATCTTGATCTTGTTAGGATTCCCTTTCCATGGTAACCATAGGTGAGGCGAGTCAGTGCTAAAATATCCATGTAATCTACATGACCAGTCTTCGCTTAGCAACATCCCATAAGCATATGTGATATCCACAACTATAATATCAATTACCTGTTGAATATTTGGGTTGGAAGCGATTTGAATCATACATCCTTTAGTTCACCAATGACTTTGACCTTGGTTCTATCCAATTGCATAGTGTTTGTATCACTCTTGGCAGGAGTTTCCTTCAACGTTTTATGCACAAAATAAGGAATGACATTTGATGAGGCCCCAGAGTCAAATAAACAATTGTGCAAATTTCTATTGAAAATTTCAAATGTGAGTAAGAAAGGAGGAACTGACAGATCGGATTTTTTCTCGATAGATGTTGGGTTTACATTTTTCCTTCTATTTCCCCTTAAATCTACTTTTTTCATGTTTTGAATGGGATTCCCTTTGTGGTCATGTCCTTCCTTTAATGCTTGAAGTAAAAGGCCTTTCTATTGAGCGATCCTGCACATGTCCATAACAAAAATGTTGGATTTCATTTTTCTTAAATCTTCAACTACATTGCACTCCAATATTAATGCTTCTTGTGTTGCAAATTTAGGGACAGAGTTAAGTATGGGAAATGGTTTGGTTAAGGGAGCTCATTTATCAATAATTTTAGGATCTTGAGATATGATTGGGTGGTTTTTAAAAAAAAGACCATTGCTACTTGTTTGCAAAACCAAGTTTTCACTAGTCAACTCCTCTTCTTTGGTGAGGTCACACATATACATAATATGGTTTATATCCCATAATACCATAGTTTTTTCTTCTGGTGGATCATTACATTCATCATCTATAGTGTTGTACACTGGATTATTTTCCTATTCATTCAGGGTACAACCATCTAAGAAATGGTTAGCCATAAAATTCATGGTGTTTACCCACTGGGGATAATCCTTTTTAGAGTGGTTCTCTTGGTGATAAATATAAAAGGATTATGAAACCACATCTCCTAAATCAATGGTTATATTTGTTAGGGGTGGTTATATGGTTTTGAAAGGATGTGATGTCTTGAAAAAGGGACTATAAGGCCTTTGATTATAGGTACCTTCTCCTACAATTCTTTTCATCTCTATTATTTCTTGATCATTCTTTGTAGATTTTCCATGTCAACACCATTATTTTTTATGTTTTGGTCAGCTTGCTTCCCTTGTGGTCTAGTCAACAAGAGTCACATTTTGGGTGGTTATTGAGTTTCTTTATTTGCTATATAAATTTAACTATCTTTCCATCCTTTCATTTGAAACTCAATGGTTTTAGCTTCTTCAATTTTTTTTAGCGAGGGTGAGTTTGGAAGATCTCTTAACAAACATGGAGATAAAATTTGGCAGAGCATTATAATATACTTCAATCTACATCTCTTGGGAAGGTTTAGCATTTGGTTTGAATTTATTCAAAATTGTGGTGAAATGTTGGATAAAATACTTCACTTTATCCTTAGGGCACATATTAACAGCGAAACATTTAGCCATTAGGGTCACTGTTGTGGTTTTGTCTAGAAAATTGTCTAATACATCTTTATGAAACTTCATCCAACTAGTTATGAAACCAACTGGGAGTTTGAAATACTAGCTTGAATTTGAATTTTCAAAAGTATATGAGAAAATTATGCATACTATATCTTCGTGTTGTATGTTCATCAAGCGGATCGCCAATATAAATTGATTAATATGATATTCTAGAAACCCAAAAGTATCAGGATATAACTCAGGAATTAGTTTCTCTAGGTTCCTATGTAAATTATGTAAATGACCAGGTAAAGATAATGCATCCCTATCCAACCAAGGTTGGTTATTTCCTTCCTGGTTATTTTCATTGTTGTCACCCATGTAGTCTGATTTGTAATTAGAGGCTTCTGATTCAAAATATTATTCCTCGGACTCTAAATATTTTGGTTCAAAATAATTACTTATAGGTGAGGTGACAACAAGTGTGTTAGGGATTAATACAAGAGGTTGTTCAATTTCAATCAAGGTGAAATCCACTAAATCTTCAACTTTTTGTACAAAAGTATGTTCTGGTGTGGAAACAATAGGTTTTATTGTCCTCCTCCTTCAAGGTAGTAAAGAAGTTAATGGTATTCCTCCTATCTGTTGAGTGCATGCTCTGGATATTCTCCTAAATGCATTAACCTCTTCTTGAGATATTATGCATGGCATTTCAGGATGAGAATCAGTTTTTTCCTTAGCATGAGGTGAGGTATTGGTAGTGGGATTATCTTCTTTGTGTGGGATATTTTGATGACTTTCCATGCATCAGAATCACACTCGAATATTAGGCCCAATTAGACTCTTCATTTTTTGAAATAGTTCCATTCTATGGATTAATGGCCCGACAACCTTTTCAATGAGATTTAACTATTTTGCATCTATTTCAAATACGTTCCTCATACTATTTCTCTCTCTCTCTCTCTCTCTCTCTCTCTCTCTCTCTCTCTCTCTCTCTCTCTGTCTCTCTAGTTATTTTGTTTTCCATTTTAATGGAAATGGAAATGGAACTAACTTAAAAGAGATATATTTGTTGGTGAAATCTGCACCCAGGATAACCTTTGGCTGTGGTAGGTAAGTAACACCGCAGTTGAATCAATTTAACAATAATATATCAGTAACACCTCCCTCTCTCTCTCTCTAGTTATTTTTTTTTCCATTTTAATGCAAATGGAAATGAAACTAACTTAAAAGAGATATATTTGTTGGTGAAATCCGCACCCAGGATAACCTTTGGCTGTGGTAGGTAAGTAACACCGTAGTTGAATCAATTTAACAATAATACTAACATTCATCAATCACTGGGTTCTTAAGAAACATAAATAAATAACATGCATGGAGAGATGTATGAGAAAAAATGTAAGCGAGATTTAATTCTATGCTTTCCTTGGTTTATTTAACACAATGAATTAAACAACATCAAAATTTCACCAAGTTCTAGGGATGATTTTAGGGGCTAAATTTTGCTCATGAGCTAATTTTCCATGGTTTTTCCCAAAAACAGATTCGCTATTCTAAAAAGGATTCGCCCAAATTCTATAGGATAAAATTATTTTACCTTAAAAATCGCCAAAAGTTTATACAAACAATATAAAATCCTTAGAAATTTGAATATTTTGACAAAAATATCGGCAAACATTTAAAGTTGGCATATGAATGATTAGTAAGATTCGCCAATGTTTCTACATTTTCAAATAAATTTCCATCCTTAAAATCATCACTACACCAAACTTTATCCAAATATTTTTTAATCAGTCAAAATAACTAGAAACAGTTAAGATCTTATTGAACACATGTAGCTTCCAATCAAAATGCAAAACAATCCACTGATCACATTATAATCACATATTTGGAAAAAAAAAATTGGCTCTTTGGGAGATTGTGAATTAACTTTGGAAAGCAGTTCCACTTTCATCAACCCAAAAATTTCTTGCAATTTCCATCGACCCTATTTGCATGGTTGATTCTCTTATTTATCAAAAATGAAATATCTAAAAAGAGTGCTAAATATATTTTAAGTAAAAAAAAAAGGTTGACTAATCCACGTGTTTTTCTTCTAGTCATTCCTTAGTCATCAGGTGACTAATCCAATGGATTCCCTTTTTCATAATTGACCCACTTGGATAAAAGGTATTCACAGCTATGTATATAATGTAATTGATTTTGGTCCATTGGTGCACCGAGCACTTCTCTCATCTCTCATGTGTGCTACTTATACATGTCGACCTTGGCGATCACATGCTCCAAAATGACTAATGTTCTAATTGTTCCTTCCAAAAATATTTTAACTTTACCTCATGAAAGGCTGGTCATATTGAGGACATATGACTTGTACTTATGCTTCTGACCTACATGTTGTTTCAATATGTCATTGATATCTCAAAAATATTCTAGGGAACCAAACTCAGGAAGTTGGATTTCCCTCATCTTTTCATCAATTTTATTCCAGTTTTTGAGACAATTGTCCCACCTCTCCTGCATATTTCACTACGGTTCAACAACAGTATAACCAAATACTTGGTTTGACTTTGTATCATCTCCATGTTCTTATTGGTGATAATTCTTATACCATGCTCTTCCTCTCCTCGGCCTTTATGTATTTCTTTGATGTACTCAGTTTGGCTCAAGCTCCTATGTGCCAGCTCAACCCATTTCAATGTATCTTTACGTACCAGAAGGAATAAAAGGTTTTCCTCTTGAGAAATTATAACATTCTCAAAAAAAATATCCCTATCCAACTTCTATTTACCATGCTCCTCCAATAATTCATCTCGTATAATCATCACTACTTGCATAGTATCTTTGCAGTAATCAACTTGATGTCTGAGAGATTCTAGTTCTCTCCTCATGGTCTCAACCTCTCTCTCATATTCTCTAGCTCTGTCAGTGGTGGCATGAGATATATCCACCCTTTCCCCCAATAGTTCATAACCTTATCCTTATTTACATCTAGCAAAGTTTCCTCAGTGGTTATTACCATGGCATTGTCTAAAGTGAGATTCTTCTTCCTACTTGTTCTTCTTACCAGCACTTGTCTTTTCCTCTCGTAAGATATGGCCTCAATGTCAACAACTTCGTCCATTGGATATGGTATGTCTTATCACCCCAGGCCAAAATACTCCCCATGCTTCCCAAGTTATGAAATAATTCCAAGATAGGTGATTTGCCTTTATCTCTTGCTGATGTCTAACCACCCAGTTCCTTTGTTTCCTCATAATCTATCTTCTCTTTGCTCAACTCTTTAGGAGGATAGTATGTTTTATTGGTATGCTCATCTCCCACTTCTAAATACATATCCTTGGTTTTCTCAGTAACTATAGTATCTTCTATTGTGTCCTTTGTTAACAATTTTGGTTATGTCACTTCCTCAAGGAAATAAGTGGCTAGTGGGTCATCCATTTTCTCTTCATTTATTGGAGAAGTGCTTTGTTCCTCTGTTTCCTCTTCCTTACTTACAACCTCTTCTTGTTTTTATTCATTTTTTTTCTCCTTTTAAGTCTCCTCCTTCTCTGAGGCTGTATCCTTTGAACTCTACTCTTCAATCCCATTTCCACCCTCACCTTCTTGAGTCTTTCCTTATTTGGTTGGAGGTGACCCCTATTTCGTTGGTGTTGTGATTTTCTCAGTTGCATTTGTTGCTACACAATTTACATATGGTTATGTCTCATTAGAAAGTGAGCTTCCTTTTCCATATTGGTTGGAATCATCTATAATTGTAACTTTCACATTGTCAACATCACTCTCATCATCATCATATAACATTCTTAAGTCTACAATTGTAGTGCTAGATACCCTTGTGAATGGTACCTTTTTAAAAGAGTTAGATGACACTATTGGTTCTAGATGTCCTTCTTATACCTTGTTTTTGTCCAATTCTAGTTGGGTGTTGATTTCCCCTTGTGTTACTTCCCCTTGAGGGTCTTATTCAACTTATTTATTCTTTAATTCCTTTTTAGCTTCTCTTATCTACTTCATCTCTGTGGCTTACTACTACTTGTCATGCACATAAATCTAGTAAATTACTACTTGTGTTGCATGATTTCACACGAATTATTTTGGTTCATGCTTGTGGTACCTATTAGTCACAAGCATGTATTCCAAGTTATTTGGTCCTTCTTATCTCTCTTGTATAGTGTCCTTGAAAAAGAAGTACCCTAATTGAAATATGTAAGGGATAAATGTGTGCTTCTTGCCTTTAACCAGAGATGCACTAAAACCATATAGGATGGTTAGGTAACATATTTCCCTTAAGACCATTCGATATCGTACGTAAGTTGGTAGTAGTTGTGGGGATCTTGTGGCTCCAAAATGTTTGAAATAGGTGTTCTCGTCTTTCAAGTACTAGTTTCCAATCAAAGAGATGATGTTTTAGGCTTGTTTTGAGAGTCATGGACACTCTTTTCAAAATATAATGAAGTAAATCTTAGCCAGGAATAAGTCTCAAATCATGGAATAATACTTTTTGTACCTATTCTCCCACATAATTGTAAATTATACCTACACAGGGAGTTCAGACATGTTCCAACTTAGACCAATTTATGAGAAAATGTTTCTTGCACAAAATACATCTAATAAATAGGAAGCTATATAAAAAGAAGACACATCCCTTGGTTTAGGGTCTTGGGCTTGTTGTACTATAGTGGTAAAATATTTGGATATAATAGCTCCTTAGTTAAACATGCCTCCTAATACTACAATAATGTAAGCCTAGGGAATCAAGGCCTCCGAGAAGCTGGAAAAATCCATTTTCTCATATAATATACAAAGTAAGACCATCAGGTACATGTATGGTTCCCTTAAGTTTGGTGTTCCATACCACCTTACAGCCTAGTTAATGAATTTTATATCTTCCTTCCACCAAGATGCCAATAATTTTCTAGTATCATGATCAACATAAACATTTACTACAAAGTCAATGTTTAATATAAATTCTAGTTCCCCAAGTTTGTAATATTTATTCACCTCCACTTGAAAGAAAACCCCCACACACTCTCCTTTTTAATCACTAATAAATAATTTGACAACAATTTTGTGGATTATAATCCACTGTAAGGAATCTAAATAGGGTAAAAAAAGGACCTATCAACCACCATGTACAACATGGAGTGTTCTATGTTTGGGAACACCTTGTCATCTAGGGATCTAATTTCTAGACTGTTGTGAGGTGTAAAATATGGAAAGTCTGAGTGTTTTATTTTATGGCATAAGTTGTTTCAAGAATGTAAAAGTAGCTTAGATCCACTTCTTTGCTATATTTATTTGTAAAACGATGGATGGCTGAACAATTTCTTCTTTGGAAGTCGAATTACAGGCTCCACCTTGGGTGTTTTCTTCATTCCATTAGCAAGGGATAGGTTTGATGCTTTGTCTAACAAAGTGCCCTTTCCCTTGGGCATTTTTAGGGAATTTTGACTAGCAGGTCTTCGCAGAGACATTTTCTAAGATAAAACAACAACAACTAGCCTACATTTCATTTTTATCCTCTGGGAATCATGACAATTATTCAAATAAAATGCATTCCTGGTGAAGAAACGATAAATTATCACTAAATATTACCATTTATGGTCACAAAGATTCAAATTGAGAAAAAACATGATTCTAACACATGCAACACCTGGTATTGAGATGTTATTTATTGTGCAAGCTCTCCTCAAACACTTGATGATAAGAATTCCCAAATGAAAATGTTCATGCTCATATATTCTAACTCCCTATCAATGAAATCCAACAATTAAACCACAAGGTACAGTGAAATTGCAAAAGCATTCCAGGCCTATATGTAACCACCTGTGTACCATGCTAAAAATTAATTCATTACTTCGAACGACGTCATGAAAACCCATTTCCTAGTTCATCGACACATTCAAAAACAAAGTGATTTGGCGCACAATTCCTTTTTCTTCGAGGTTCAAGGTTTTTAGGTTATCAACTGTTTGAGCCAACTCTTATTTTAATGTTCATCATTGATCCTAACAAACAATATTTCATTTTAAAATACCTTTTTGTATTGGTCCAAGCAATGATCAAATTTGAAGGAAAGGTTCTAATTTCTGTGAGAAGGGTATATAATCATGCAACCCTCCTAAAATGAAAAGTTTCCAGAAAAATTGCATTTCAATTGACAATAATAAATTAAGTTCACAATTCATAAAAAAACGTGTTAAATAAAATATTACATTTTTAATCAAATTTATTTCTAATAAAATAATCAGTACAAGCTAAATGGCTAACTAGCTGGAAAATATTACAATTATAACAACATCAAATAGATATTTAGTCAAATTTGAAAATGTAAATTCATAGAGAAACAAAATTTGTAAATTGTATTAATTCTTTTAAAACTGAAATAATACATTTTGTCCCCAAAACAAAGTTATACTTGAGTGTTTTTATCCATCATATTTCATCTATCCCCATCTCATGTCCTTAAACTAGCATAACCCCAAAAAGATTATTATGTAATACATTCGTCAAAAAAGACTTTGGAAATTAACTGCCACCCCAAAAAGGCTACTATGTAATACATATGTCCAAAAAAAAAATGGAAATTAACGACAAACCCCAAAAATTTGTTCCTTTTGGAAATTAAATGCCACCTACCACTTGCAACTTAGCCTTGCACAATATCCTGCAATGATTAAATTCAATATGTTTGAGAAAATCTCATTACAAAAGAAATCGTTGGTGCAATATTCAGAGTAATACCTCAAACATATTCAGAGTAATACCTATTGTTTATTGATACTAGTATAACCATTGATGTGATTTTAAATATGATCATAAGGGTAATCAATCACAAAATAGATTAGATTACTAGATCGTGTTAATTCATGGTTTAGATCTGCACTCAAAGAATTACAACCTATAGCCACAAACTGAATTCTAGAAACCTCTGTCAACACTTTAAATCTTCATCTACTAAAACAATATTCAGTAAATTCAAGAGTACAAATATTGCATTCTATGAGCTAATTCAAACAACAAATAACTAGGAATTATTCTACATAAATCTATAGTCTGGAAATTCAGGACAACAAGCACAATCTCCAACAAATTATCATAGTACTATATTACTAAAAGAAATTACAACGAAAAAATTCAAATAAATGAGGAGTGGTTTTGCCAAGTGTTTTGTAAGGTAATCCACTTGTTATCTCCTCAAATAACATAGTCAAATTTGTTTACTTTAGGTGATAGGAGGTCATTGAAAAATACATTTCTAAATTTTTTGAGGCTCACTTTTAAGAGCTTTAAGTCTGTAATAAAGTTTGAAAAACATTTGATTTGGTTTTTCCTTCAAAAAATTCAAAACTTAGTTTTCGATGGTTAAGCGTCTTTCCAAAAGGGCTTCTAAGCCACCGAAATCCTTATCTTTCAGCGGCTTAAACACGAAATTTGGGGCTCTTTTAGCCACTGAAATCACAGGCATCTTTGAAACAATCAACACATCTTATCACATGCTTGAACTGTCGGGTGAAGAGTTATCATTGTTTTTTAGCCGTCAAAAAGACAGGAGGGATGTCGATTATGACTTGATCATTCTAACTTAAGTTTCATGAGATCACATGGTTTAGTACTTTCCTA
The DNA here is from genome assembly GCA_010110895.2 of Picea sitchensis. Taxonomy (NCBI): domain Eukaryota; kingdom Viridiplantae; phylum Streptophyta; class Pinopsida; order Pinales; family Pinaceae; genus Picea; species Picea sitchensis. Next base: position 38,560 of record SNQJ01S0016333.1, on the reverse strand, counting down.
TTCATCGAAGTATACCAAATCATGATCTTTTCAAATCCCAGTTGTTATCACATCCCTCAAAATCAGGGTTTGCCTTGATTTCATTCTTCATTTCTTGCCTCTGTCATAGTTGAAGCCCAAAACTCCATAATTTTGCACTGTGTTGTCTCCTCCAAGCCCGAATTTTGCAATTACAGGTGCAGAGAAATAGTCTAGCAAATGAAGAGAGGAGGGATTGCCCTCAGGAAGGAGCTAGATGATATCTTCTACCTTGAATCACACCTTGAGGTGTGTCATTTCTTCAAGGGCATTGGCTTCTATAGGTTTTGTGAAAAGCTCCAGGGATCTCACCATCAAGTAGCAGAAGATTTTGCTCTAACATTTTATGGGAGAAAAACAGTGATTGGCCAAGATGAATTCTTGGTGGATGAAGCTCTCATAGATGAGGTGACATAGAATTTGTAATTTTTGAATTGTTTCTTAAAATAGGATTTTTGGTGGATTAGATGGACATTTTCAACTGTCCTTATCCATCGAAAGCGGAGCTTTCGGTGGCTAATAGGATCAAATTTTGCCTCTCCTAGCCACCGAAAGAACAGACAGGGCAGAGAGGCATTATTTTCGCACAGATCCGGTTTTTTCCTTATCCAAGTGCCTCAAGGATGGTTTCTAATGATAGATAATAATTAAATGCATCATTATTAGTGCTCTATCATAGTCTTGAAGGTGCCCGCAAAGAGGAAATGATGAAGCTTCCTGTTTGTTTTTGGAAAAAGAATGACCTGTCCTTAAAGTGGCATTCTTTGACCTTATCCATCAACCTTGGAAGGCTTCCTGTAGTTGTCAATGATCATGAGGACATGAAGACCATTTGAGATAAGGAGTTGACCTATTTTATAGGATCTTTTCCTATTCTCTTGAAACTGTTTTTGACTTTCCATTTCAAGAAAATTTGATCCAGTTTTCTAGGATCTGGATATCTAATGTAAAGACTATAAATCCATAAAATTTTGATGAACCAAGGGTTCGATTTTGAGTTCTAAACTATACTTCTATTGTGATAGATAATCTTTCTATAATCTATTCAGCTTGCAAGCTTCTTTCATTGGTATTGTCAGATTTTCTCTTCTATTTCTGTTTTATGCTTATGAGTTGAATTATGTTTTTTTATCTATATCTACATAAATCTACAATCTGGAAATTTAGGACAACAAGCACAGTCTCCAACATAATATCACAGTACTCTATTACTGAAAGAAATTACAAGAAAAAACTTCAAATAAATGAGGATTGGTTTTGCCAAGTGTTATATAAGGTAAGCCAATGTTAATAATAAATATTGAAACTTACATTCACATTCTTCAAAATTACCAGATCTTCGATCATTATAGATATGAATCTATTTTCCTAGTGGAAGAGACTTTCGAGCTTTCATCTTTTTCCATTCTTCATAAATAACATTCCAATCTACCTCGTTTAGAGCATGAGGTGCAGTGAGAGAGAGAAAAATTAATATATCCAATGTTTCTAAAGAAAGTATTGATCTATCATCATTTTTTATCCGATTTAATTTGGAGAAGCCTCTTTCACATATTGTTGTGCTAGATGGAATAACAAGAATACCTTTCCATAGCTGCATCAAATATGGAAATCCTTCAAACCATTTAGGTTCACCTCCACATAGATCCCATGCTCCAAACATATGCTTTTTAGGGTATGATCTATACATAGTGCAAACAAATTCATCCATTTCACCCAAACATCTAGCACTATCCACAATAGGTGAGTCCCCAACACTAAATTTCTCACATAAACATGTTAGCCATCTTCTTGTTTGAGAGTATTTATCATCCATATCCTCATAATAATTACGAGGACTAAACAACTTAGTAGCATTAAATATAGGCAAATCTGTGAACCTTGAGTTTAGAGAGTCAAACACTTTCATTACAAAAAAAATTCCCAACATAATGCAATCATCTAGTGTCCCTGGTCTTTCTGACTTTGGAAAACTCTCAAATCTCAATGCATGTACATGTACCATACCTGTGCAATCTGAAAACTCAAGAGTTCCTTGCTGTGTTTTACTTAAAAAATATGATATGTGCATTGCACCAACCCCAAATATGCCTCTTAGAAATCGCTTATGAAGCAAGCTAACAGTGATATCCAAAGTAGTTCCAATAGATGTAATGTCAACATGATCTTATTGGAACTTTTGATTCATCTTATTCAACTCAATAAGCACATCTGCAAGTAAATGGATGAAAAATTGAACTTGAAATAGTGTGGCTAGGTCATACATTTTTTTCTCCCCTAATTGCCAATCTTTTAACAAAGCTGGCATGAGCTTAACGAGTCTTTCCATGACTTTGCCTCTAGAAATCCATTTAATGTGATGAATTTGTAACACTTATAGCCTTGTGATTTGAAATGACTCCAACAAATCTTTCAATTCTCCATGTCTTTTAGTAGATTTCCCTATCCATGAATAAACCTTGTTTGCAAACTTATCAATAGCTTGCAACTCTACAAAATAAGATGAAGCATCATTTGTTGCTAATGCTTCCTGATGAGCTATGTAGTGTATATCTAATAAATGAGGAGCATGTCGACGAATCTTAGTAGATAAACCTTCATGGATTCCCCTCATGGATGAAGCTCCATCAGATCCAAATCCAACCAACTTTATCAAGGATATATCCATTTCTTCTAAAAGAGATGTCACAACATCATACATAGATTGTGATGTTCCATCCCTAATTTGAAGTAAGCGTATGAATTTTGTAACACAATGGCCTCTTCCTTCATTTGTTAAACATGTAAAATAAATGATTAAATGTTGCACCATAGTCCGATCAGTACTTTCATCAACTGAAATTGAGTAAAATGGGTTGTTGAAGATATCATCTTTTAACTTTTTCCAATATACCTCCTTAGCAGCTTGTAGAAACTCTTTTCCAGATGTTGTATTTGTATATGTTGAATAGTCATCTGTTAGAGGCATGTGAGGAGTGTTTTTATACCTATTCAAGTCACATATTGACTTATACACTTCTAAAGGTAAATCATGTATGGTGACAAAATACACATTTTCAATTACTGATATAATTCTCTCCTTCTGAGCATCCACCATTAGCTCTACATGTTTAGTAATTGGAAGAGTAATTTGTTTCCTTCCCCCCTCTAAAAGTTGCAAAGAAAATTTATGAGCCTCTGATGTTGCATGGATGTTTAGACCACTAACTTGAAGGGTCGTACTTCCATATTTAGCAAATGGAGTTTCCCTTTTAAATTTTACACACCATGAACACTTTATCCTTTCAACACCATTACAATATTTTATGGAATAAGCCCATGGGAATCTTGTCTTCCAGTTGGACTTGAATGCTCTTTTGGGCCTCTTGGATGTTGGTTCCTCTTCAATAAGTTCTGCACTATCTAATTTGTGGCCTTCAAATGGATGATCATATACTTCATTTTCAGAGTTGCATGGTTGATTAGAGCATTGAGGAATACCAAATGCATCAGCTATTGAACGTTGTTTTTTATCCCTTTTAGGACGAACCAGAGGTGAAATTTTTCAATAATTTATACCTATACACAATAAAAAAATAGGGAATATAAAAATAAAAATTAAATGGGAATAAAATCATTTATATGTCTCTTTACAATGAGTAACATTAATCCAAACCTGATTTTATTTAACTGTCAAAATTGAAGTAAGATTGAGAATGCAGGATTGTTTAAAAGTCTACATCATAGAAGTAAATTTGACAATTTCGTAACGGGAAGAAATTAAATATTTTGACTGATACAAAATAAATGAATAGTGTTTTGGATGGACAAGGCCTTTACTCTATACATGTATACAGGGAAGTTCAAACTGCTCAAAAAATTTCAATTGTAGCCATCGACAACATAATTTAATAAGTATTCACCTTCTGTGACTATTTAGTAGTCATTGACTTTCAAGGAACCGGATAAAGAATAACTTCAATACCTCAAAAAACAATGGCTTTTCCCATCAACATTACTACAATACTACCTGCAAGAACATCAATGCTAGATAATGCCCTTTGGATTATTTACAATAAGCTTTTATCTTCTAGACATACTAGCAAACCTAAAGAAAATCGCATCGTTCATGCCATTAAACCTAAAGATTCACAAAACCCTCACCCTAACCGATCCCTATAAGATTACTGTTATCTCCTCAAATAAATTAGTCAATTTCATTTGTTCAGGTGTTGGGTTGTTATTAGAAAAAACATTTCTAAATTTTTTAAGGCTCATTTTAAAAATCTTTAAGCTTGTAATAAACTTTGAAAAACATTTGATTTAGTTTTTATTTCAAAAAACTCAAAATACAGGTTTCGGTGGCTAAGTGCCTTTTCAAAAGGGCTTCTAAGACACCGAAATCCCTAGCTTTCGACAGCTTAAACACAAAATTTGGGGCTCTCCTAGCCACTGAAATCGCAGGGATATTTGAAACGGTCAGCATGTCTTATCACATGGCCGAATCGTCAGAAGTGAAGTGTTATTAATATGTGTGATTTTTGAAACAGGATTTTCGGTGGCTTAGACAGACATTTTCAACTTTCCTTAGCCACTGAAAGTGGAGCTTTCGATGGCTAACATGATCAAATTTTGCCTCTCCTAGCCATCGAAAGTGCAGATAGGGCAGAGAGGCACTATTTTTGCACAGATCCAATTTTATTTGATCCAGTTGCCTCGAGGATGGTTTCTAATGATAGATAATAATTTAAGGCATCATTATCAAGGTTCAGTTCGGATTTTGGAGGTGCCTATCAAGGTGGAAAGATTGAATTGGCTACCTATTTTATAAGGGTTATTAAATAATTCAACATCAAAAAATTACCATCGATGAATTCTCGACATATTTCCCGGTTACAGACATAACCCAACCTAACTACTATCTAAGTGGTAGCTTTTAGGATAACATTTTGGTTCCATGTCTTTACTGGTTTGCACAACTGGGCAATCTGGATTCCTCATCTGCACTGCTTTATCTTCATCTAATGGAGAGGATTATACACTTGTTGCAGTTCAATTGAAGAGAAGTTTATTAAGTAGGGTTACTCCCACCACCCTCTCAAGCTTCAACTCCTCCATACAGGTTCATGCCCTTCGGTGGAAATTTTTAGTTTTCCCCATCATCACCAATAGCATAGGACAGATTAATTGCACGTTGTGGAGTGGCCCTCTTTCATCCGTCCGTTTGATAATTCAAGGGAAAAATTACAAGATATGGATAAAAATGTTTATAACACCATATTTGGTCCTATTGATGACCCACAACTACCTATAATGAATTAGTTGGTTGCGACTCCCAGCCAGAGCAAAAGCCTGGATAACTACCCAATACCTCTATAGTTTTAACAGAACTAAGAGATTCCAAGGCATGAAACTACTACAGTAATTAACATTTGGGTGTCTTTTGCAAATGTTGTGCAAGATTATGGTGCCACTATACGTTATTTCAGAAACTGCTTAATTTGTTAGTAGTTGCAAAATCTTGAAGAACGTATATGCATATATAGTAGTAAATAAAGTAAAGAGCTCGAGTTCCTTACCACAATCGACAGGAAGTCGCAGAAAGCAACAACGGGAAAGGCTAGTAATGTGGACTTGATAGATTTTTCTTCCTCCATAGCCAACTTCTCTAGAAAATTCAGTGAAAAAACACCAGTGTTACAGACTCTGAGTTAGGGTAAGGAGATTCAAATTTTGATTCTCGAAAAGAACTTGTTCAAACTTCAATGTTACCGCAATTTCGCACGAAGAAACATTTATCTACTTGTACAGTGTACATTGTACACCACTGACCAGTGCTGAGTGGAGTGTTAATTGGTAACTGACAAATTTTAATGACAGGCAATTTAAAATATTACCCTTCCTAGGAAATTTTAGGTTTTTTTAACATTTCCAGAATAATTTTCAAAAATTGTTTTTTTTTTTACGTTGAATTATTTAATAATCCTTTTAGGATGTGTTGGACCCCCTCTGACGGGTTGTGATGTGTTGAATTTTGATCACTGGGTGCAATATTACTTTCCCAATTGGTGATGTGTCCAAACATGTGAATATGTACTATGGCATGACACATGACTTGTCACCTAAAACGTCAAATGGGAGCATTGAGAGTATCATGGAAAGATATTATTGGTAAATTCTTGATGATAAAGTTGAGTGTGAGGTGAAGTGGATGCTCATATAACCAAAATCAAATGGACCTCGTCTTTATCTGCCAACAGTGAGGATTGATCAAATGCTTGAAATGGACAATCACATATGGTTTACCTTGTACATTTATTAGTATCGACAAGGTTGAAGGTTCATTTCGAATTTTCACAATAGGAATCGATTGATGTCGATGGTTGATGCACATTGACCATTAGTAGAATTGTTTAGTTGTTACTATATTTATGCACGGTTTTTGCCGACACCCAATGCACTATCGATGATCAACAATATTTCCTATTGGGGACTAGGGAAAGACATGGTTTTAATGGTTTTTCCTTCTCTTTTGCTAATTTTTCAAGTCATGACCCCCTTTTGCTTCAAATTGGAAATCAAATGTGTTCTTCTATTTCGGGTAATTCTTTGGTTTAGGATTGAAACACAACTGAATAAGGAAAATAAAAAAATAAAAATTAACCCAAACTATAAGCAGGATTAATCAAAATAAAAAAGATAAATAAAAGTAAAGTGATACTCATTAAAACACTTGATATTTGAAATTGTGTGTTGAGGTCTCAACAGAGCAATATTCAACAAACTATATACCTTCCAAATTATTTCCCCCAAATCCTTTCCACTAAAGGATATATATTTAATGTAAGGTTCTCTTATTTTTCTTTTATAACCATATCTCTCCTACTTATAATGGAATATTTCCTTTAACATAGATATATTAGCTCCTATCATTGAGGCATATCCAAGATTATATAACACTTATGTTGAAGTAGACTATCTTGTAAGTTTTCTTGAATTTGACATGGAGTATGAAGAACATCACAAGAAGTGGTTACTTGAAGTTGGAGAAATTTATAAGGTTCACCCACATTATACAAACTTTGAAGTAATATGTACACAACTACTACTTATAGATAATCTAGTACAAAAACTACAAGAAGTATGTAAAGGAATCCAAAGGATGTAATTTTAGAGACATATTGAAGAAGAATATATAAGAGACATATCTCATTGATGTGATATAGAGAAGTTTTGTGAAGAATGACATATGGAAAATTGTCATTTATGGGGAAAAAAATACTTCCAACTTCCCTTTGATGCACATACTCCTTCAAAACATGAGAAAAACAATGAGGGAAAACACTTGAAGGTTATACTTATCGATTTTAGTAATATTCTTCTACAATGGTAGTGTTCCTTCAAAAACCACCCTTTTATGGATATATGGAGGATATTTTTTCCATGGAGGCTCCTATCTTTTTGGATCCATGTGAATGTGGTGAACCTTTTTAAGCACCAAAATCAACCATTAATGTGACTTTAGTTGGGATTCAACATGAGCACTGGCACATGGGACCTTAACTTATGGGAAATATTCTTGAACTATTTTAATGTTAACACCAACACTTGCACATGGGACCTTGACTTATTGATGAGAGTCTTAGACTAATTATGTGTTGAGGCCAACACTTGTACATGGTACCCTAGTTTCCTAGTGAATGCCAACATTAAGAACAACACTTGTGTTAAGGTTTAAGTTATTATTAGAATTCTTTGCATTTCACTAGATAACAATAGCGTAAGACAGGATCACTGAGAAATACACAATCACAAGAGACACATTATTTATCTTGGGAAACCCTAATGAGGGAGAAAACCCAGAAAAAAATCCTTATTATAGATAGCCAATACAATGCCAAAAGATAACTCAAACAAATACAGAAACTCCTCTCCCAAGAATGTGCCTCTCTCTCTCTCTCTCTCTCTCTCTTCTCCAACTGCATCTTTGAAACTTGCTTCATAATGAACAAGTGAGTGTGTGTCTAAATGAGGTGCTAGCCTCCTTATTTATACAAATCTGGCACGTGTGGACAGAGGTGTCTCATCACTAGCAGGGACAACTTCTTCTTCTAGGTGGTTATAACTACCTTTACTATATTATGGGGCCCCTATAATATATCATGGGGCCCCTATAATATATCATGGGGCCAACTTCTTATTATGCCTATTACAATTATGTTTTGACCAATCCACAAAAGGGGATTTGATCTTTTACAATAGACGACATGATCAATCCGCAATAGGGGATTGATCTAATGAATAATGAAACAATAATAATTAGAATACACTTTGCAGTTACATTATTTCAACACTCCCCCTTAACAAGAAGGGTATTCTACAACGACATCAGGAGAGAGAGAGAGGACAACTTCATCAACAACATCAGGTGGGTGAGAGGACAATATCATCAATATCATCTTGGAACACTAACTAGCGTATCTATAAATAATCGAAAGTTTTTCTCATCATAAACACAACACAGAAGCTAGAGCATCATCAACACAGCATGGAGCTGGAGTAGCATCATCATCCTCATCGGTACGAGGCTAAGGTAATATCATCATCATCTTCATTATTAAAGCTGAAATAATATCATCGTCATCTTCTTCAGCAAGGAATCAGGAGTTGAAGTGGCATCATCATCATCATCCTCAGAAAGAGGATGAAGTGGCATCATCATCATTTTCAGCAAGAGGTTTTAGTAGCATCATCATCATCGACTACATCGACATGGATTAGTATAACACTAATACATCTTCATCATCAATAACAACACAAGGTTGATACAACATCAAAAGCAACAATATTATAACACAAAGGCTAACAACACATCATCACAGCATGAGGCTGGCAACACAACACAAGGCTGGAAACACATCATCACAGCACAAGGTTGGTCACATCATCACAGCACGAGGCTGGTCACATCATCACAACAATTAAGTTGGAATCACAACCCAACAATTAAGTTGGAATCACAACACAACAATTAAGTTGGCATCAACAATTAAGTTGGAATCTCAACACAACAATTAAGTTGGCAGCACAATACTAGACTGTCTTTACATTACAACAATTAAGCTGGAATCACAGTTCTAGGTTGGCCTATCTCAACACATCAATTAAGCTGGAAGCACGGTACTAGACTGGCTTTATGTTACAACAATTAAGCTAGAAGCACAATACTAGGTTGACATATCTCAACACAACAATTAAGCTGGAAGCACAGTACTAAACTGGCTTTACGTCACAATAATTAAGTTGGAAGAACAATACTAGACTAGCTTTACATCGCAACAATTAAGATGGAAGCATAGTACTAGACTGGCTTTATGTCACAACAATTAAGATGGAAGCACAATACTAGGCTGGAAAATCTCAACACAACACTGCTCCCCCTTTCTAGGTAGGTAATTTCGGACTATACCAAGCTTATCTCAAAAGTGCTCAAACTTTACACAAGATAGAGGCTTGGTCAACACATCAACAACCTGTTCATCCGTGCTAACATATTGGATATTTATAGCTCCTCTCTACACCATGTCATGGATGTAATGATATCAGATCTCTATGTGCTTCGAATTGTCATGAAGTACATGATTCTCTGTCATCTTTATGCAGCTCTGCTTGTCACATAGGATCGTGGTTGCTTCCATCTCTAGGTAGAATAGACCGTTCAACAACTTTCGAATCCATATATCTTCGCAACTGGTAGAACATGCAGCAATGTATTTTGCTTCTGTTGTACTGAGAGAAATTTTGGATTGCTTCCTACTCTGCCATGAGATCATGGCTAATCCCAAACTGAAACAACATCTTGAAGTGCTCTTCCTGTCAGAGACACTTTCAGCCCAATCTGAATCAGTGTACCCACTCAATGTGAAATCATGATCTCCATCATAGTTGAGACCACAATGTAATGTACCCTTAAGGTACGTCATCACATGTTTTGTAGCAACTAGGTGAAAATGTTTGGGTTCTACCAGAAACTGACTCAAGGTGTTCACGGAAAAATAGATATTTGGTCTGGTGTTCATCAAGTACATCAACAATCCAATGATCTGTCTATACATCATGGCATCAATCAATTATGACGAAGTGTCAACCAATAGCTTCATCTTTGTTTCCATGGGTGTATTCATGTACTTGCACTCAAACATGTCAAATCTCTTCAAGATTTCAACTGCATACTTCCTTTGGTTAAGGAAGATTCGGTTTGGGCTCTGCCATACCTCAAGACCTAAGAAATAATGCATTAGGCCAAAGTCTTTCATCTCAAATTCTGAAGAAAGCTTCTTCTTACATTCGGTGATGAGTTTTTCTTCTCCAATTAAGAATAATCCATCCACATATAACATCAATATCACTGTCTCAACATTCATAACCTTCAAGTAGAGGTTAGAATCAACTTTACTCTTGGTAAAGACCAAGCTCATCAAAAAATTGTTTGTCCTCTGCAATATCAAGCTCTAGGAGCTTTCTTCAACACATACATATCCTTCTTCAACATGAGTCTTTCTATCTTCAATATTCAAATCAATTTTTCATATTACATTGTACCAATCCAGTACACTTTTTCTACTGCAACTCAATATGCACAATAATGTGCTAGCTCTATGTGATTTCTGCAAGGCACTATCTGTCTCACTATCTGGGAGTATTTCCTCTACTCTCTTTGCAATTGTTCCTTTTGGAATCTAGGATTCTGCACCTACAGCTGCTCTGAGGCTGAGAATGACTTCTTCATTCTCACTGTGGCTGCTAAAATCTAAGAGTAACTCCTCTTATTTTATCACGACAATAGTTTTGTCTGAAACTGAGAGTGGCTCAATAAATGATACTGAGGATATCTCTTCTTCTTTCATGGGGGTAATTCTATCATAGTCATGTCTTCATGACCCAACTGTTTTATTGCACCAACTGCCACTCAAATTTTAAATATGGGGATTTCTCCCCCTGCATCGAATACTATATATGAATCATGGTTGTTCTAGTTGTCTTCATAAGTACTGGAACTATTTCTTCAATAAGTGTCTCGTCATAGTATTCTCCCTTTTTGCTAGGAGAATCCTCTGGACATACATCAAGCTTTGTACATATACAACACGTTTGATCTATATAGATCAATATTGGAAGTCAATATTGACTTCTCTTCTCACTGAAGAATTCATATCCTCGTCTTTCTGACTGGCTTCCTTCTTTGTCACTGAAACAAGCAAATCATCCGAGAGATTTCATATCTCATAGGAGTCTCTGAAGTTATGATCTAGTCTTCTCATGACATCTGTCTTCCAATCCTGGAAGTTGTCTCTTCATCTGATCCTTTCTGAGATCAGGCTTACTCTCGATTTCTTCTAATTCTACAAGGACTTCATCATCTCTTATAGTGTATACTCGATGTTTCATACCAAGTCTAAATATGGAAGACAAAGTCAGGATTCAAACAAGATCTTCTTCTCATTCTAATGTTCGATCATTTTTGGATCCTTCTGCTCCTTTCAGTGGATCTTCATATGAGATATTATGAATCTCAAGAGATAGCTTCTTCTTCATATTCTTTGGTGCTTGAGTGTATATGGTCATGTACATAGTCTACTTCATGTCTCATATAATATGTTTCCTTATGAAACCTTCACTATAGCTTTCTCAGGGTTATCACCTATGACCTAAAACAAGGTCAACAAAACAACAAGCAAGAATAATATCCTTTTGATAATAATAGATAAAGCAATAGCACAAATAATCATCACAGTATCTCCTTTAGAGCTATCACTCATGGCTTGTATGAAGCAACGATCAAAATTAAGAGACACACTATGAAATGAGGTCAACACTCTTATAGTGTTGTGATCAAACATTCCTCCATGGCAACCTGGAATTAACACACGAGGTTTCTCCTAGAGGAGGTGTTAGTTGTATCAGGAAAATGATTACATTAAATATTTACCTCTATATGCTCACATGCTATCAAGTATAATACTTTACAAAGACTGTTATCTCAACTATAATGGTTACTTGTAAAGGGGTAGTCATCAACTTGTCATGTGTACCTTTGAGTCTTATCAACTTGATTAATCAAACCTGGAGCCTTGTCCTCAAGAATGAGTGTTCTTTCTTTTCTTCCAAGTCTCCTTCACTCAATATGACGAGGGATTTATTCGACCTGTCTTCTTTACTAAGACAATATGCTATCTTGATAGGAGGTTGGTTTAGAGGATAAACTCTATGATCTCAACTTTTAATCCATCTAATACCTTCACTCAGATTTTGATCAAAGGTTAGAATGATGGTCATAGCTACAACATGCAACACTAATCAAAATAATGTCATAACAAATAGATGCATATCAGAATAATCACACCTAGGTTGAATTATTCCTCTGAATGTGTTGGATCTTGAGATCCTTCTGGATCAATGGCAAGAGATCCCTTCTCCTGCAAATACCCTTTAAAGATTAACCGTTTAAACATGTGTGAGTAGATACCTCTGACGACACTTGCAGGTAGAGGCACCATCTGGTAGTAGTGGTAATGATCACCAACTCTTAAGAACTTCAAGGGTGATTGTAACTGGTACTACAGCTACAACTACAACTGATACTACAACTGTAATTGATACTGCAACTGGTTCTGAGACTGCAACTGCAACTGCAACTTAGGGGTTTATGAGGAAACCCTAATTTTTCAAACTTCAAATTTTGAAATTCTGATCTAGGGGATAGATGCATTGAGATGAGGCGAGTAAGATAGTGCAGTCAGATTTCTGAAAATCCAACTTTTATCCCTTCAAACTTGATCAACATATTTTTGAACTGGTGCTTCTGGTTTTCTGGTACCTCTGGCACTCTGGTGCTTTGGTACTCTAGTTTTTGGTACTTCTGGTACTTTGTGAAACTAGGGTTTCACTTTCCGGGAGATCTAGCCACTGAAAAGTTGTTTTTAGTATGCCAAAGTGATCCTTGAGGAAGGGCACACTTTTCTAGATGGTTTTGGGGCTAAAATAATTCATCAACAAAAATCCTTAATTTCCATGTACGACAACAATGGCATTTTTCACTTTCTCTTGTGAAAGATGCTCTCTTCAGCTTAGCTCTAAAACCATGTTAAGGTTTAAGCTATTATTAGAGTTCTTTGAATTTCACTAGATAACAATAGCATAAGATAGGATCACTGAGAAATACACAATCACAAGAGACACATCATTTATCCTGGGAAACCC